>VZQC01004997.1:2066145-2126016 GCA_009823505.1 Rhizomys pruinosus
TTTGGTTTGGTTTGGTTTGGTTTGGTTTGGTTTGGTTTGGTTTGGTTTGGTTTGGTTTGGTTTGGTTTGGTTTGGTTTGGTTTGGTTTGGTTTGGTTTGGTTTGGTTTGGTTTGGTTTGGTTTGGTTTGGTTTGGTTTGGTTTGGTTTGGTTTGGTTTGGTTTGGTTTGGTTTGGTTTGGTTTGGTTTGGTTTGGTTTGGTTTGGTTTGGTTTGGTTTGGTTTGGTTTGGTTTGGTTTGGTTTGGTTTGGTTTGGTTTGGTTTGGTTTGGTTTGGTTTGGTTTGGTTTGGTTTGGTTTGGTTTGGTTTGGTTTGGTTTGGTTTGGTTTGGTTTGGTTTGGTTTGGTTTGGTTTGGTTTGGTTTGGTTTGGTTTGGTTTGGTTTGGTTTGGTTTGGTTTGGTTTGGTTTGGTTTGGTTTGGTTTGGTTTGGTTTGGTTTGGTTTGGTTTGGTTTGGTTTGGTTTGGTTTGGTTTGGTTTGGTTTGGTTTGGTTTGGTTTGGTTTGGTTTGGTTTGGTTTGGTTTGGTTTGGTTTGGTTTGGTTTGGTTTGGTTTGGTTTGGTTTGGTTTGGTTTGGTTTGGTTTGGTTTGGTTTGGTTTGGTTTGGTTTGGTTTGGTTTGGTTTGGTTTGGTTTGGTTTGGTTTGGTTTGGTTTGGTTTTTGAGACAAGGTCTCTCACTGGGCTGGAAATTGCCAAGTAGACCAGGCTAGCTAGCCAGTGAGCTCCAAGAAGCCCCTTGCCTCCATCTCCCCAGGGCTGGCCTGTTGTTTGTTTGTTTGTTTGTTTGTTTGTTTGAAATGGGTTTGGAGATTGAACGGAGGTCCCTGTGTTTGCAAGGCAAGCCCTTTACTATCAAAGCTGCTTCCCCATCCCCTTGAATCCCTTATAATAAAATTCACACATAAACTCATTAGCCAGGAGGAAAGCTCTGAATCACTCATGTTGGGCTTTCTTGGCAGTGCGCTCAGCCTTCCCAAGCAGGGCCTGCCAAATTCGTCACCTCCCACCTGGTGTTGTTCCTCAGAACACCTCCTTATCGCTCCATCAGTTGACTAAACAAGAAACAACTAACATCAGTATTATTAATCAGGTAAGTAACTTGGAACATTCAAGAGATAGCCTACTGCCTATCAGTTATTATTATAAATTAAATTATATGTATCACATTTATAGGAAGTAATAGAAGCCTGTTACATAAAGAATATATTTTTCTACAATTGGTTCAGAGTTCAAATCACTATCATCTTCTGCCTTACCTATATAGTGTAGTCATTTAAAAAAAAACAAAACAGTGTATTTGGAGTTTAAAAAAAAAAAAACTTAGTAGCACTGTGTCTCAATTTGACTAAACTTGGCATAAAAAATAAATACTTTATTTCTAATTACATAGTGCCAAATGACTGAATTTGCTGAACTTTTCAATTAGTTTTTTGAGTAGCATGTAGACATATGTTTGTTTCACAAGGAATGTGTCATGCATATTAATGATTATAGTTAATCATTACACATTTGAGACCAAGGCCATACATGCTTTTAACTTTTCATCTGCCTTCCAGAAAGAATAAATTCAGCTGATTGACAGTTCAGAGTAAACTTAATATTGCTGAAATTCTTGAGCAGAAATGAAGGCAAATCTCAAGCACTGCACAGATATCTGTTCAACATCTAATGCTGTACACATGTGTTCTCAAGTTCTTTGCGTCTGCTTGCCCCAGTTCTTCTGTGCGAAGTCACTTGCTGTTGTCTAAACATGGTTTCTGTAAAGCCTTCTGACTTTCCCAAGTTGATGTGAATCCCAGACTCCTTGAAATGCATGTATTGAGTGAAGCTCCTCGTTACACTGTTCTGAAACGACATTCTCTTATTCATCTTCAATTCCTTATGTACCTACCATTGTTCTTCTTCAGGGGAAATACTTCAAGAAACTGTAAAACAGCAGCCATCTAATAGTGGCCTGGGACCAACAGCAGCCCCTAATTGCCAATGTGCAATTAATGGCAGACCTCCAGGCTCCCCTCAGAGCTCCATGAAAAAGGAACTCCTGTGAGATGGGACACTTCCAGGTGAATGTTAGACATGCCAAAATTTGAACTTTGTGTCAGATAAGAAAATGGCCAGGTGGGAAAATTCAGGCAGTAAGTGGGCTTTAAACCTGAGCTTGGACCTTATTACTCCTACCCACTGTGTGACCACATTGCTGGCCTTTGGGACCTCAGACCAAAGGCAAAGGACAGTGCATATTTGCTTAATTTCTATTCATTGAAGTGATATGTGGGAAATATTTCAATGTCTTCTCCAAATTCTAGGAGCAGCAAAGATTTAAAAGTAAAGACGGGGGGGGGGGCTGAAGAGTTGGCTTCACAATTAAGACATCTACTTCCCTTGCAGAGAACCCAAGTTCAGTTCCCAGCACCCACATCAGGCAGCTCACAACTGCCAGTAACTCCAGGTCCAGGGGGCTCTGACACCTCTGGCCTCTGCCCACACCTATACTCACATACACATACTCACACATAGACATACAACACATACACAAAATTAAAAATAAATTAATAAAACTAGCTGGGTGCTTTTGTTCATGCCTTTAGTCCCAATAGTGAGGAGACAGAGACAGGCAGATCTCTGTAAGTGTGAGGCTAGCCTGATCCACATAGTGAGTTTCAGGCCAGCCAGTGTTACATAGTGAGACCTTGTCTCAAAAACTGTAAATAAATAAATAAATAAATAAATAAATAAATAAATAAATTTTAAGTAAAGGAAGAATAAGGCTCACAGCTCAATGAAACTTCCAAAGCCATAGAAAATCCTATAGTTAATATCTGTCAAAGAGAACTGCTGTCCCCTTCTACCAGAAAAAAAGGACCCATTCTGGTTTTCCAGAATGCTGTTAGGGCCTGGCACACTCAGATATCCAGCAGGGTAAACCATCCTTCCCAGCACGGCTTCATAAACCACACCCAACAGAAACAGCCCTTGAGATGCGGAAGTCAGAAGGCTATGGACTAGTGTGAAGGCTTGGAGAAGGGCATTGAAATTTCCTAGTTTCTCTTTTTGACCTCAACAAAATGAAGAATGTTTCCTCTGCACACACTTATCTAAGAACTATACAAAAATCCTCTGGCGAAGCACTTTATATATTCTACCTGGAGCATTAAAAACATCATGTTCTATACATCTGGGACATTTGGGTGTGGTGGTGCTCGCTTTAATTCCAGCACTAGGGAGGCAGAGGCAAGCGGATCTCTGTGAGTCCAAGGCCAGCCTGGTCTACATAGCAAGTTCGAGGACAGACAGAGCTACTGGGAGACCCTGTCTCAAAAAGACCAAAAAAAAATTTAATTAGGATCTGCTTGTTGGAGAAATTATGAGGGAACTGTATAAATAAAAATACAGAAGAAAATGATAAACAAGATCCTATTCAAGAAGTAGCAGCTTATAACCTACATTTCAGACATAACACTGGATATTATTAAAGACTATTACAACCTGCTCTATTCTCCAGGTAGCATATTGGAAATATTCATTTCACCTTAGTGCTAATGTCATCTTATTATTCACATAATTATTATTATTGAATAACAATTATTCTGGCTTTTTTCTCTTTTTTTTTTTGAGACAGGGTCTCCTCAGCTCCAGCTAGCCCAGAACTCACTATGTAGCCCAGGCTGACCTTGCTCTGACAGAGCTAGCATGTTTTTGTTTTGATCTCTATTCCTTTGATTATTACAGAGTTGATATAACTAAATTATGGAAGATATTTAGAGCTAATGAACTCCCAGAAAAGACTATTAAACACTTTAAATGGAGAAGACATATGGGAAAATTGTCGTTTCGCTTATCAGAAAGAAGCATAGGAACAATTTGTATCATGCAATCAGAAAATAGAGCAAGCATGGTGGTTCATGCCTTTAATCCCAGTACTCAGGAGGAGGCAGAGGCAGATGGATTTCTGTTAGAGCAAGGTCAGCCTGAGCTACATAGAGAGTTATGGGCTAGCTGAGGCTATGAGGAGACCCTGTCTCAAAAAAAAAAAAAAAAAAGCCAGAAAACAATTTGGATCTTCTAATAATTGTAGGTAATTAACTCTACACACATGTAATATGTGGACATGAATGCAGGTCACAGAGATGTGTACTGAGTAAGATCAGTGGTTTATAGCAGTTGCTGTGAAAGGGGTTGGGCATCAAAGTTGCCTTTTACTATCTCCTTACAAGTCCAAATTTACCCTGAACATCCTTTGAAGTTCAGTTACAAGCCGTTTTATTAAGATTGAGCTGATCCTTTGAAAGATATCCTTTACACTGGGGTCATAAATGCCTGCAAAGGAGGCTAATATCACCACAGGACACTGCTGACACGAAAATGTCATAGTAAACAGTAATAGTCCTATTATTGCTTTCTAAGCAGCGCCATTACAAAGACTTAATTTGCATGATTATCATTTGCACATTCCTTGAGTGGATTATCTACAGTGAGGAATGGCTGTGGTTTTACTGCATTCTCTGAAATTGGCTCACTTTACATGTCTCTTCCAATATAACTCCCTGAAAACACTGAAGCTTCCCACAAACACCCATGATAATCCCTGTGAGTATTGTGTCTTCCTTACATATACCCATAACAATCCCATCCAGGTATGCATTGTATCTTCCTAAGTATATCCAAAATCATCTTAAAAATAGTCTTTATTTTCTCTGAGATGCAGGAGGAGTCCTATGATGGGGGAGGGGTTGTATGCACCTGTGTGTATGGGTAGGTGCCTGGAAGATGCAGAGACCAGAGGAAGACATTGTCTCCATTTTATTCCCTGAGACAGGGTCTCTCACTAAAACTGAAGCTGAGATGGCAGCCAGCAAGCCCCAGGGATCAGCATCTCTGCCCTCCATAGCGCTGGAACTACAAGTTCATCCACAGCTATGCTTGGCTTTCTAATGGTGCTGAGGATTTGAACTCAGATACTCTTGCTTGTACAGCAAGCACTCATACACTGAGCCATCTCTGCAGGCCTCCGTGACCATTTTAGTGAATATTCCCTAACCCCTTTACTGTCATTCTCAGCTTTCATGTCTAATACAGAGGTCCACTATACATCCAGTATATTTTGAATTTTTTAATAGTGGCACAAAAAAGATGACAAATTAGTTTGATTAACATAGCTCGACACCACGTACAGAAGATCAGTGCACTGGGGAGATAGAGATACTGAGTAAAAAAACCCAGTAAGTCTAGGGCTAAGAAAAGAAATATGTTTGTCAAGAATCTACTTTGTCACCATGATGCCAGAACTTGGAAGGTAGAAGCAGGAGGACTAGAAGTTCAAGATCATTGTTAGGTACATAGGGAGTTTGAGGCCAGCCTGAGATACAAGAATTACATGCTGTGATATACGCCTGGAGTTTTACACAAATTCATGTTTCCAATGCCAGTTCTGTATTTAATATAAGGTTATTCATACAACTTATATACACAATATACTCAACAGTATTTGTCCATAATGGAATTGTACATCTTCAGTTCTCCTTTGCTTGCTTGCTTGTTTGTTTGTTTGTTTGTTGTTTTGAGACAGGATCTCCCATATCCCAGGCTGCTCTGAAACTTGATATGTAGCTGAGGATGACCGTGAACTTCCGATCGTCCTATGTCCACCTTGTTAGTGCCACAGTTCCAGGCATGTACCACCACACTTAGTGTGTGCAACTATGGGGATTGAAGCCGGAGATCTGTGCGTGCTAGGAAAGTATTCCACACACTGAACTACATCCCTATCCCCCTGGTACATTTTAAAATTATGGAAATCTAGAAATTTTCCTTGCTGTGTAAGCCAGAGAGAGGGGACTTGAAGAAAATTCTAGAGTGGAGAATCAGCTGCACCAAACAAGGCTGGACCTGTGACGTGGTATATATCCTGTAATGTGAAAGGTAGAGACAGGAGGATCAGGAACTCAAGGCCACTTAATAATCAGGATGGTAAATTGCATCTTTTTTAAAAATACTGCATTATAATAAGAAGGCCAATTGTCCTAGTACAGACAAATGAGAAATACTGGCTCAACCCAGATATGTTTCTTTCATGCTGAACAGCAATATCAAGCATGTTTTCAATTCATTCAAATTCTCTTGAAGGAGCCTCCTTGGGGCCTGGGTGTTCCTCTGTGGGTGGAGGCACAGTTGACAGCAACGCCGATGGAGTACACTTAAGGACACAGCCTGTCAAATCACATCCAGTGATAGGCGGGTCTGACAGTGGATGAATTCACAGAGAACAGGGTTGCTCAACCTTGCACCCGTGCATTTCCCCTCAACCAGATCTGGCTTTAACTGGATTGTATCTAAACCAAATGTGTATTGACTCAGCATTCAGTGGGAGTTAATTAAAAACTATTCCAAATAAGCACTTCCAATTGATATTTAACCTTTGAAGGAAACTGCATCAGGATGATCTATATTGCAGCTATTCTGAAGGAAGTACTTTCAATTTCAGAGTTTTGATTGTTTTTAATTTTTTATTGAAGTTTTGTGTATTTCATACATTTCTTAATCAAATTTAGACCTAATTCCCCTTCCTTGCCCCCTCCCCATCAGAGCTCATACATTCTGCCATACATCTCTTTGTTTTGTTTTTATTTTGGAATTCACATTTCCCCCCTTTAATTTTATATTATTTTAAAGTATACATACACACCCTCCCCCCACGTACCACAATTGCAAAGTCTGAAAATAAGTGGTAGGTTAATTCTAGATCCCATTAAGGTGTTCACATTATAATGATACAGTTGCTTTCAGGTAAAAGAATATACATATAAGCCGGGTGCAGTGCCACACACCTTTAATCCTAACACTCAGGAGGCAGAGGCAGGCGATCTTTGTGAGTTCAAAGCTAGCTTCCTCTACAGAGCAAGTTCCAGGACAGCTGGGGCTACAGGGAGACCCTATCTCAAAAAGACCAAAAAAAAAAAAAAAAAAAAAGAATATGCATATATATATTGCTCAGTTTGCCTTACTACTAGGTATTTGGTGTTAGCATCCACAGATGAGGGATACCATTTGTTGTTTGTTTCTCTGGGACTGTGTTACTTCACTTAGCATAATGGCTTGTAGTTCCATCCATTTACCTGCAAACTTCATGATATTGTCTTTCTTTACCACTGCCTAGAACTCCATTGTGCAAATGTACCACATTTTCTCATCCATTCATCAGTTGAGGGACACTTGGATTGCTTCCATTTTTTCACTACTGTGAAGAGAGCTGCAGTAAACATAGATGTGTATGTATCTTTGTGAATGAGTCTTGTGAGTATATCCAGGAGTGGTATGACTGGGTCAGGTGGTAGGCTCATTTTGAGTCTTTTAAGAGTTCTCCACACTGCTTTACATAGTGGTTGTATGAGTTTACATTCCTTTTTTTTTTATTTTATTTATTTTTGTATGTGTATGAATGTACTATCTGCATGTAGGTCTATGCACTCATGTCATGCAATGCCGCAGAGGTCAGAAGAGGGTCTCGGATTCCCCTGGAACTGGAGTTCTCCTGGAATTGGAGTTACAGACAGTTCTCAGTCGCCATTTGGGTGCTGGGGATCAAACCCTGGTCCTCTGCAAGAGCAGTCGGTGCTCTTAACCGCTAGGCTATCTCTCCAGCCCCATGAGTTTACGTTCCCACCAGCAGTGGATGAGTGTTCCCCTTTCCCCACAACCTCTCCAGCTCTTGGTATCATTTGTTTTCTTGATCCTAGCCAGTCTTAATGGAGTGAGATGATATCTTAAAGTGGTTTTAGACTGGCGTGGTGGTGCACGCCTTTAATCCTAGCACTCGGGAGGCAGAGGCAGGCAGATCTTTGTGAGTTCAAGGCCAGCCTGGTCTACAGAGTGATATCCAGGACAGCTGGGGCTACAGGAGACCCTGTCTCGAAAACACCAAAAAAAATAAATAAATAAAAATAAAAATAAAAATAAAAATAAAGTGGTTTTAATTTGCATTTCCTTAATTATTAAAGATGATTCTCAGTCATCTTTATTTCCTCACTTGTGAAGTCTCTGTTCAGCTCTTTTCTTCATCTCTTGAGTGGATCATTTGTTTTCTTACATCTTTGTTTTTTGTTTTTTGTGGGGATTTTTGGTCTTTTTGAGACAGCGTCTCCCTGTAGCCCCAGCTGTCCTGGAATTCGCTCTGTAGACCAGACTGACCTTGAACTCACAAAGATCCGCCTGCCTCTGCCTCCCAAGTGCTAGGATTAAAGGCGTGCGCCACCACGCCCTGCCTACGTATTTGTTTTTTGAGAAGTTTATACACTCTAGATGTTAATGCTCTGTCAGATGTATCAGTGGTGAAGGTTTCCTCCCACTCTGTGGGTTTTCTCTTCACTTCATTACTTGTTTCTTTTCACTGTATTTTTTTTTTTTATTATTGTGGGTTTGGGGGTTGTTTCGGGGTTTGATTTGGGTTTTTGTTTTTTTGGTTTTAGAGGGATGGGGTTTGAGACCTGTTCTCTTTTTTTATATTTTTATTGACGTTTTGTGCATTTTGTACATCATTTCTCAGTCCAATTTAGACTCATTTCCTTTTCCATGCCCCCACCCCACCTGAGTTCATGCATTCTACCATACATATCTTGTATTTTTTTATGAGTCTTTTTAAAGTTTTTCAAAACAGAGGATTATTGTTTTGGGGAAAACTTTACTGTTTCAGTTGGTTCTTTGTCCTAGTTCTTTTGTTGTTGTTATTCCCCCCAACTTGTATTGCTTCAACACACACACACACACACACACATACATATAACCTATACTAAAATTATGTCATCTGAAAATAAACTGTATGTTATTTCCAAATCATATTTCAGGATTCACATTTTTCCCTTTTAATTTTATATTATTCTAAAATATGCATACATACCCTCCACCCTTATACTAAGATTACACAGTCTGAAAATAAGTAGTAGGTTAATTCTAGAGCCTGTTAAGGGATTCACATTATAAGAGCACAGTTGCTTTCAGGTAAAGAGGAATATAACATTAACATTGCTCAGTTTGCCTTACAACTAGGTACTTGGAGCTAGCATCCACAAATGAGGGATACCATTCATCATTTGTTTTTCCGGGGCTGTGTTACTTCACTTAGCATAATATCTTCTAGTTCCATCCATTTACCTGCAAAGATCATGATGAGACCTGTTCTTACCCAAACCAGGCTGACCTTAAACTCACAGTGCAAGGAAGGAAGACCTTGCACCCTTAATCCCCAGCCTCTCCCTCCCAAGTGTTGCTATCCCAGGCATGTACCAGCAGTTCTATTCTAATTTAATTCTGTCTTCCAGGAAGTCATAATCTACTTAAAATAGCCAGTTGTTTGTATGCCAAACCAAACAGGTGGGTTAGCCTTCTGTAGAATCCCTGCACAGTATAGGCACTACCCTAAAAGTAGTTTTAGATTGAGGTGATAGTGCCCCTTAGATTTGGAGCTTGTCCAAAGTCTCTGCTGTGACCTACCTGTCTGTGAATATGGAATCCATGCCTTTAATCCTAGCACTTGGGAGGCAGAGGCAGGTGGATCTCTATGAGTTCAAGGCCAGCCTGGTCTACAGAGTGAGTTCCAGGCAAGCTGGGGCTACAGGGAGACCCTGTCTCAAAAAGTAAAAAAGAAAAAAAAATTACAGAATTCTAAAACTGGAAAAGACTTCAGACATGGTCTGATTTCTATTCTCTCACTTCCAGATGAGAACCTCAACAACAAAATCTGCCACTGACTCAAATTATACAATAAATTAGGGGAGTCAATTTTAATGTCTGAAAGAAGAAAGTGAATGCTTAAAAAGGAAATAATGTAAGGGGCATACACACCTGGAGTCCCAGCACTTGAGAGAAGGAGGCAGGGAGACTGCACGTTCAAGCCTAGCCTAGGCTACATACTGATTTTAAGAACAGCCTAGGCAACACTACATGACTTCATGGGAAAAATATACATGTGTATGGTATATGTACATATATAATAGAATAAAATAAAGAGTGAGCCAGGTATGGTGGCACATACCTGTAATCCCAGCATTTAAGAGGTTAAGGTAGGAAGATCAGGAGTTCAAGGTCAACCTTGGCTACATAGCATGTTTGAGACCAGCTGGGGCTACATGAGACCCTGTATCATAATACCAAAGTAAAAAAAAAAAAAATAACTAAAATAAACTATAGAACATAGGAATTTCCCTTCTCCAAAGTCCTTCCTTTAGAGTTGTATTTTGTAATCAGTTTGGTGAAAATAAAATTGCATATTTAAAAATATGCAAAGCGCTGTCAAATCTTGTCTAATCTAAAGTCTCCATTATCACCTCATTTTTGAAGTAAGCCTCAGATCAGACATCAGATAAACATCTTTAAACATTTCATACTTTATCTCCAAAAGATAAGGATTCTTCTTTTTAAAAGCAGCATCTCAATAACATTATCGCTCATAAAAACATAACAGCTCCTTAACACAATTGTCAGATGTCCTTGACTTCATAAGTGTGAGAACAACTTCTGGAGCACCGTTGCACTGCGTTCATTCTCCACATACTGAGCATAACTATAACATCTTAAATGTTTCAGAGTGCCTAAGGGGCAGGGCGGAAGTCCAGATTGTTACCTCCAAGAGGAGCTGCCAAACAGGAGAGAGAGTCCTTGAATCAGACAGGTCTGTGTTAATAGCATTGCTTGTTGAGTGTGTAAACAAAGGCACATTTCTTGGTTATCTGTAGAACAGAGATATTGATGCCTATCCAGCAGAGTTTCCAGGAGATTAGACAATCACCTGGAAGAATCTACAGGGAAGTGAAACTAGTTCCAGAGTCCCCTCCCTGATCCCAGCACCCCCAAATTCCTAGATGCTCAAGTCCCTTATACAGAATGAAACAGTACAGTATTTACCTCACATATCCTCCCATAAACTTAACTTATCTCTAGGTGACTCGTACTATCTAACACACTGTCAGTGCCCTGTAAATAATTTTCACACTATATACTGTAGGGGATGAGGACAAGGAAAAATCTTATATGGGCTGAATACAGACAGAATTGTTCTCATATTTTCAGCCTGGATTGGTTGAATGCACAGATATGAACCCATAGATACAAAAGGGTAATTGTATTTAAGGTGACAGAGGTTGGCACAAATCAGCACTCAAAAAGTAGCTGTTCTGTCTTTGAGATGTTTACAAGTACCAAGTTACTAATATTTATTCAATCAGATTGATTAACTCTAATAACTAATTTGATATCTAAATGTACTTAGAGTCTCATTATTCTCTTTCTGGGTTGTACAAACAATTCTCTGAGACAAAAGAAAAGGGAAAGAAAGAGAAAGAAAGAGAAAGAAAGAAAGAAAGAAAGAAAGAAAGAAAGAAAGAAAGAAAGAAAGAAAGGAAGGAAGGAAGGAAGGAAGGAAGGAAGGAAGGAAGGAAGGAAGGAAGGAAGGAAGGAAGAAAGAAAGAAAGAAAGAAAGAAAGAAAGAAAGAAAGAAAGAAAGAAAGAAAGAAAGAGAAAGGAAGGAAGGAGGAAGGAAGGAAGGAAGGAAGGAAGGAAGGAAGGAAGGAAGGAAGGAAGGAAGGAAGGGAAAGGATAGAGATTAGATAGATAGATGATAGATAGATAGATAGATAGATGATAGAAAAGACAAGATGGGGCTGGGGATGTAGCTCAGTGGGTGGAGTGCTTGCCTCAGGAGGATCAAAAATTTAAGGTCATCCTTACATACATAAAGAGTCGGACTGAGCTCTTTCCAAAAAAGAGGGGGAAGGAAGAGGAGGAGGAGGAGGAGGAGGAGGAGGGGGAGGAAGAGGAGGAGGAGGAGACATAACTTCCTGGTAGAGAGCTGGTTTCAGTACTAAACCCAAAAAAAAAAAAAGAAAAGCTAATTTATTAAATTTAAAAATAAAAAGGAAGATAGCCATTCCCCACATATATAAACTTCAAACCCAAGTTCCAATGGTCATTCCTGTGAAATATTGAGCCTTGTTAAGTATGGTCAGGTTTAGCAAATAATATTTGACAAATTAGTGAGTGAATGACTACATTTAGAAAGGTGGAGTCTCCATCCTGGTTGCGATGTCTTTAGGAAAAAGAAATGTTTTAGCCACATGGGCTGACTGAACATAGTAAGACCTGAGCACTTGAGTGGCGTTTGCTTTTCAGTTTTTTACTCTATGCGTATTTTCACATATGTCCCTATTATTAAGGGATAAAGCTTTTGATCCAAGAAAAGTCTGTAAGCTAAGCTATGGTTAAGCTAGTGGTTAAACACTAGCACTTGGCCTTTAACGAAGACGCAGGCCTCGTGGCTTCCACGTAGCGCTGACCGTTAGTAATTCTCCTCAGCCTTTACCATGCAGCTCGACCACATCGTTCCAATCTCCCTTTCCACTGGTTCAGGCCATGGGGTGATAAATTCAGACCTTCTCTCACACTGTCCTCTGTCCCTAGCTAGCTTCCATGCCACTGGCTTGTTTACCTGATGAATGTCAGTAACTCAGCCTCTCCCAAAATTCCAGGTCCAGCCCGGATCTCTTCTCTGAGTTTTCTGTTGTCTTGACAACAGAAAACTTCCCCTCAAAAGCGCCAGATTTCCCCTCCAAGACATGGTCCTACTCCCTGCCACAAAGAATAGCAAAAAGTCCTGCCGATAAAGCCAGGAATCAAGGATTCATCTTTTTGTTCCCTCTCTCCCTCCCAGTCACACCCAATCCTTCACTGAGACCGGTCAATGTCACATCCCAAAAGTCTTTTGAATGTGTCCATTAAGTGTCCCCATGTGCCTCCCCTAGACTGCTCCGTCCTCACTTCGCTTGCCTTCAACTACGATCCGCATTGACTGTTCCACCCTGCTCTTGTAACCCTTCCATGCCTTCCCACGGCTCTGAGAAGCAGGGCTGTACAGCCTGTGGGCCCTCCCTCCTCACCCCCTTTTTTTCTACTTCCTCACCTCCCAGTCCTCTCCTCCGGTCGCATTTCTTTCTTTCCTTTTTTCGTTGTCCATTTTTTCCTGAATCTAATCACTTCATGTCTGCTTTCCTCCCTTCTAAGGGACTCTCCCGCCACCTCTGTCCTTCAGCTCGTAGACAGGTGCATTTAAGCCAATCACAGCTCAAGTTTCTTCAGAGAAGCCTTGTAGATGGGATTTCCCAGATTAAATGAAGTCCCTTTGTTCCCTATGATGTGGAATTTTCCCAAAGAAATATTTCCTACATGACAGCCCATTTCCTTAGCATGCAAGGAGACCGACCTAACTCCACCAAGATCTGGCTTTCCTAATTCCAGTACTTGGGAGGGTAGACTTTAGAGGTCATCCTTGGCTACATAGCAAGTTTGAGGTCAACCTCAACTCTGTTCAATTCTATCTCAAAAAACTGAAGGAGACTGAGAGAGATTTTATTTTCTATGAACAGAGTTAGAATAACAAATACTGGAGACCCTTCTCAAAAAAAAAAAACAAATACTGGGATCAATGAGATGGTTTACCAGGTAAATCAACCTGTCTCCAATCCCCAGGACCTACATGGTAGTAGGAATGAATCAAACAAAGTTGTCCTCTGACTTCCACATTCATGTTAGCACACACACTTATACAAAATAAATATTTATAAAATATTTATTGAGGGCTGGGGAGATGGCCTAGCAGTTAAGAGCGCTGACCGCTCTTACAGAGGACCCAGGTTCGATCCCCAGCACCCACATGGCGGCCGAGAACTGTCTAAAACTCCAATTCCAGGAGAACTCCAGTTCCAGGGGAGTCCGACACCCTCTTCTGACCTCCGTGGCATTGCACGACACAGGTGCACACACCTGCATGCAAACAGTACATTCATACACATACAGAAATAAATAAAATTTAAAAAATAAATAAATAAAATAAAATATTTATTGAAAAATAAATATTATCACTAGGGAGGACTTTAAAGGTCCTTTCATTGAGTTGCTTCCACAGTGCTCTAGTGACCCAGGAAGTCCTCCCTCCACGGACAGGACTCTGAGTGTCTGAGCTCTTGCCTCACCTCTGACTTCATCAGAAAACTTTTTTCCTGTTTTTTACAATGTTGAGGATTAAACTTGTGATTTCATGTATGCCAAACAAGCCTTCCACCTCTGAGCTATACTCCCAGCCCCTGTGCTTTGATAAATTGTGATTCCGTAGACAATTCTCTTTCAGAAAATGGTTTCCCTACTAAAAAGAGTTTCAAATGCATTAGCCCAGTGACTTGGTGGTGTGTATTGGGAGAGTGCTCCCTGCACACAGAAAGTGATTTGCATCAAGTGCCGAAGCCAATTACTTATAAAGAGTCAAGGTCACATTCCGGGGAATCAGTGCAGAATGGTCAGTGCACAGCCTAAAAGAAGAACCGCCAGGAGCTGTCGGCCTTTGTGAAGCATGTGAGCTGTTCATTACAGAGGATGGCAAGTACGTTGACATCCAGGGCGTGTAGCACGTTGTGAAATAAAAGTCAGATATGAACAGTTCTGCGGATGATGTATGGATCTTATTTTACTGGATGCCATTTTCAAGATTACAAAACCCCAAACTCATTTTCTCTTCAACTTCTGTTGATACAAAGATGTGCGTATCTCTAAGATCTGGCCTAATCTCAATCACCACAATAAATATTACGACAAACAACTTAACAACTTAATAAACTGTCTTCTCCTGTGTACTTTCAATGTCTCCTGGAGCCAAAAATAAATAAATAAATAATAAAAATGCAAAGGACTAAAAACTCAGAGTGATAAGATGCTGACCAGAGGAACCAAGGAAAGTGCAGATAAGAATAAACAACCTCTGCTCACACCCTCTTTTCCATAGCTAACTTTCCCCTGATCTTGGCCAACTAACACATCAGTAAACCTTCACCTAATGAGTGCTACTGGTCCGTCCTTCAAGGCCAGTCGAAGTGTCCCATTTTTTTTACGCAGTCTTCTCTGGCCTTCTCCCTTCTGACTTCTGCTTTAGTAACTGTAATTTTGTTCTGCATTAGGGTATTGGCATTGCTGTTTAATATAATAGCATACGGGGGCTCCCAATAAAACTATAAACCTAGCCAGGCATGGTGGCACACGCCTTTAATCTTAGCACTCGGGAGGCAGAGGCAGGTGGATCTTTGTGAGTTCAAGGCCAGCCTGGTCTACAGAGTGAGTTCCAGGACAGCTGGGGCTAACAGGGAGACCCTGTCTCAAAAAGACCAAAAAAAGAAAAAAAAAAAAACTATAAACCTATCTGCTGAAAACATAGTGCCTTTTGCTTCCTCCCCCCAGCTGACCCCACATCCTGCCCTGTATGTGATAAGCGAGTGCTTATAGTATTTTTTGTCTCAAATTTATTACATGTCTTCTTTTTGGTTGGGTTTGGTTTTATTGACAGTTCTCAAGTAGCCTGCCTGGTCTCTAGATCTCCAAGGCTAACCTTGAACTTCTTTTCTATTTGTTTCTATTTATGTGTATGCCTGCATGTATTTAAGTGCATCCATGTCATGTATTATCTGTTTAGGATAGAAGAGGGTGTTGGATCCCCTGGAACTAGAGTTAGAGATGGTTGTTAGCCACCACATGGGTGCTGGGATTTGAATCTCCATCTTCTACAGGAATAGCCAGTGCTCTTAGCCACTGAGCCATCATCTCTCCAGCCCCCGACCTTGAACTTGTGATCCGGCTGACTCGTTCTGTCTTCTAAATGCTGGGAGTGCAGGGATGCAGTACCAGATCTGCTTTACGAGAACTGCGGATCAAACCCGGGGCCAGGTGCATGCTCCGCAGATGTTCTACCAACTGAGCTACATCCTCTGCCTGAGGTTTCTTGATAATAACAATGCTCAGGATGACAATGAAGAGATAAGAGCCAAGAAAATTCCCCCACACCCTTCCCAGAAAAAAACTACTCAAGATGCAGACCATGGTGCCCAAGGCATTTCTAATTATGAGAGCAAAATGGGTTAGAAAACTAAGAGGAACCTACATCTGGGGTTTAATGTAATGTATATGCATTTTCTTATGTGACAGCTTCTCTTACTATTTTCCATTTTACAGAGAGGATATTGAACACAGAAGAGTTCTCTCACTATTCCATAGATACTCTAAAGAAGATAGAGAAACAATGTCTCCCTGTCAATACAGACTGGAGGTGGGGGGAAGTCACTAAGTACACATTTCTTTTATCAATAAATAGCCATGGGAACTAAGTACCAAATTGGACAAGGCATGTAAAATGAAGCATATTATTATTGGGATTAGAGAAGTTTGAAGGCGACTATGCACAGAGCCTCATCAAACATTGCCATATCTAAGAGTCATGGTAAATTAATATCTGGAAGCATGTTCTCGTGCTGAGATGGAGCCCTTTGGTGAGGACCTTTCCTCTCAGCCATTGCTGAAGGATATTTTTGCAAATAGCATTCGAGTCTCTGTTTTGTTTTGTTTTTCTTATGAGCTTTCCTTTCCCTCATGATGTGTAGAATCCCATCCTTAGGTTTTTTTTAAAAGATCTATGAGACTGGCTGTGAGCAGAGACAAGGACACCATTAGTAATGGATCTGATCTTTGTAAGGAATTTTTCTATATGAGCATAATACCTTTTAATTGATTTATTTTTATGTGTATGAGTGTTTTGCCTACGTATATGTAAATGCATCCATGTTGTGCAATTCCTGCAGAGGCCAGAAGAGAGCCAAGAATCCCCTGGAATTGGAGTTACTGATGACTGTTAGCCACCACGTAGGTGCTGGGAACCAAACCTAGATCCTCTTCAAGAACAGCCAGAGCTCTTAACTGCTGAGTCATGTCTCCAGCCATTTTATTTATTTTAATCAATGCACAAATCATTAGGTTTCATTATGGCATTTTTATTAGTCTTTTTTATTTTTTATTTTATGCATATGACTGTATGGCCTACATGTGTATATGTGTGCTTATGTCATATAATGCCCATGGAGATGGTGTCAGATTCCCTAGAATGAGAGTCAAGGTCAGCTGTTACCCACCACATGTGCACTGGGAACCAAACCCCGATCTTCTGCAAGAGCAGTCAATGCTCCTAACCACTGAGAAATAAATCTCTTGAGCCCTTCACTGTGGCATTTGCAAACCAATCATGGTAGAACATAATATTCTTTGAGTGGTAAAGACTTAGTTTATCCCCTGGGTTGCTGCTCTTTCTTTGCAAACTTTAATAATTTCTCTATTTGTTTGTCCCAACTCAGCTAGCTCCACCATAGCTGGTATAACACATTGGCAACAACATACCTTGACCAGGTCACAGGGATGCTCACTGCCAGCCAATCCCAGCATGTGTGGTGTTTCCCCCAAGGTCACTCTGGATTCTCTTTCAACCTCTGGGCTTTGTGACATAGAAAGCTCCACAGACATAGCTGGTTTGGACATGAGCCATTTGATACCTAATATTTTAAGAATCTAGAAACTGAGTTTACATATCATGCTGTTATTCACTCATTCCATGGATTTTTAAATGTCTAGTACATGTCAGCATTGAAAAGGGCACTTGATTTGTGGATAAGTTATGAATGTTTGTTTGTGATAGAATCTCTGTATGTAGTCCTGATAGAAGTGGAACTCTCTGCATAGAACCTCTCCCCTGCTGAGTGGTTTCTTTCAGGTATTTGATCGAAATCACGTGAAAGATATCCAACACATGGATCCAGCAGCTGGTGGCTGATGGAGCTAGACCTCACATGTACAACCTTCCATTATGACATGCTTTCTAGCATCCATCTATCCAGTCACTCACTCAAAGTCTAATGCTAGGCATCACCTCTGTGCCTACCGTCATGAGCAGAGGCAGTTTACAAAACAATACTTACAGGACTGAGGACAGAGCTCAGTCAGTAAAGTCCTTCCCTCGAAAGCCGGAAGACCTGAGTTTGGTCCCTAGAAGCCTGGTGACATGACCATGGAATCACAGCACTGCGGGGACAGGAAGAGATTCCCGTGGCTCGATGGCCAGCCACCCTAGTCTACTTTGTGAGTTTCAAGGCAATGAAAAACTCTGCCTCAAAAAACATGGTGGACCACACCTGAGGAACAGCCAAGATTCACACACACACACACACACACACACACACACACACACACACACTGAAAAGCCCTGTACTTATCAGGAGTGTGTAATGGATGACAAGTGGTGCATTAATGAAAATTATCCTGATTTAGAAATCCAAGGAAAACGCCATAGTTCCATATTTTCTTATTCTTTGTTCACTGTGAAGAGCACCACAGATGCTGGCCCAGCAAGGAGAACTTGAACAGCAATCTGTGCCGACCACCTCTGACTTCCTGCCTTGTGTCTACTGTGCTTCAGCAAGGGACTTCCCTTGGCGGTGTGCTAACCTACATTCTCCACGCCATCCGGTTCTCTGCAAAGGAACCTGCCCAAACCGAAGGTAAATGTTCAAACCAACTCAGTGAAAGCAGCCTGTGCACTTTCTTAAAGATGTGCGAACGTGAAAACTTTTTAGTACACTTGACAACAGTAGTACCAAGTAGCACATATAATTATGTTGCCTGAGAAATGTTTGAGGCTACACAACAAGAACACCACATCCTAATGAGTAATAAAGATTACATAACCTGGAGATAAGCACCACCACCCACCAGTTGCATGGAAATGCCAATACTGAGTTCTTGGCCACAACAGGCAGTAAAGGGAAGAACACAGCTTCGAAATATTACTCCCTGCTGTTGCATCAAGCCGCAATTGATTTGACATGAGTGTTGATTTCCCTTTTTCTGATCCTTAACTCTCCATCGGAAAGCTCGGTTGTTTTTTTCATTCACAAATAAATGTTTAACAAGAAACTTTAAGAAATCCCTAACCAAATGGGCACTTAAACCATGGTCCATGGAAACAGTGTGTGTTTGTGTGTTTGCTGTGTGTGTGTGTGCACACACACACACGCACGCACGGGCGTGCTCAGGGGTACATGCACCAGGATTTGAACCCAGAGTTTCTTTCACATGCTCTGTGAAAGAAAAGCCACACCTCCAGGTGAGAAACAGCATTATTATACTATTATTATTATTATTGTGCATGCCATACTGTGTATGTAGAAGTCAGAAGACAACTTGTAGGAATCATTTCTCTCCTTCTCTCACGTGGACCTTAGGGATTGAACTCAAGTCACCAGGCCTGTTGAGCCATCTCACCAGCTGAGATAGAAAATCTTAAAGGGGAAAATTTCTGCAGTCTCTCTTACTCAGCTATGATACAATTTCTTCAATATGGCTAACTTAAATCACCCTTACTACCATATAAAAGGGGCATCTCAGGCCCCGTGTGGTGATACCTACCTGCAATTCCAACACTAGGGAGACAGAGGCAGAAGGATTACTGCAAGTTTGAGGCATCCTGACCTGCAAAGCAGGTTCCTGACCACTGTCTCCTAAACCATCCCCCCTCAGAACAAGCCACTTAAGATAGTGATAGTAATAGAAATTGAAAATGTAAAAATGTGCTGTTTAAACCTTAAAAACTCAAACGTTATCATAGAACATTAGAATTTTTGAGTTCAGGAATAATAGTACCTATTTATTTCATTTTTCAACAGAGTCCTTCTCTTGCCAATCCTATACAAACACATACACACACACACACACACACACACACACACACATATACATACACACACAGCCAAACACGTTCAGAACTCAGTTCTGGAAGTTTCTCTGTGAGACTGACAATGGGAGATGGTTCTTCAGATTCCTGCCCCGATGCTGGTAGTTTACAATTGAAAACTCCAGAAAGACAATAAAACTGCAAGAATATTTCATGGGAACATCATCAACCCCCTTTAGCATAAGCACCAACATTTAATTTTTTGACACAGGGTCCTGTGAAGCCCAGGCTAATCTCAAACTTGCCATAAAACAAAGGATAGCCCTGAATTCTTGATCTTCCTGCCAATACAGGTGTGGTCTGCTGGATTCGGTGCTCCATTTCTAACTCTGTAACTTGCTGATCAGTTCTCTTACAGAGAATCCCCTCATGCTAATCACCCTTCCTTAAATATAGAGACTGCATAAAAACAGTACCCCTGGGGCCGACAAGAAGGCTCAGCAGATAAGGATGCTTGCCACCAAGCCTGACAACCTGAGTTTGATCCCCAGGGTCCACATGATAGAAGGAGAGGACCAACTGCCATAGGTTATCCTCTAATCTCCATGCACACACTATGGTACATGCAAGTCCACACACACACACACACACACACACACACACACACACAATGAAAGTCATCCAAATCTTCCCTGATGACTGCTTGTAGTGCACCGGGTATATGTAAGGAGAAGTTGTCACAGATATGTCAGAGCTGAAAGAAGCTTTGTAAGTGTGGTGGTTACTGCTACTTGCCACCTTGACAAACTCTATAATCACCTAGGGAATGGTCCCTGAGCTTCCCTGGGAGAGATGACCTTGCTTACATTCATTGTTTTAGGAGGACCCGTCTAGATTTTGGGTGGGACCCTTCCCTGGACGGGGTGTGCTGGACCGTGTCAGGGTGGAGAGGATGTGCTGTGTGCTAGCACGCGTGGAGTCCTTGCTCTCTGACCATGGATGTGATCCATGTGCCCAGCTGCCCTCACTTCCCCACCCCATGGACTGGGCTTTCAACTGTGAGCTAGATAAACCCTTTCTCCCTTAAGCTGTTTTGGTCAGAGTATTTTTAGTACAGAAAGAGGAAAAGAAACTGAAACAGAAATCATTCACCGGTGTCACTAAACCTGTGCTCTTACCTGGGTGAGCGCCTCACCCTGTAGCAAATATAGCGGCTATGTCCAAAAGAGGGAATGAAGTCAGCATCCAAGAACAGGCAGCCAGGGAGCAGCCAAGCCAATGTAGAATGCCACCCTCTCCCAATGGCCTCCCATCCATCTGTCTCCATGTTCACCTTGCCCAGGGCCGTGCCCTCTGGCCTGCGCCCTGGAACACTGGGCTCTGTGGCAGAAGTCCTGGTTTACCAAGAAGTATGTGAAGAAGCCAGCTTATTATTGCTCAGAAGGAGTTGCATATTTCCAAGTGCAAAGGTGAAAAGATTTGCAACCACTGCAGGGCCAGAGAGACAGATCAGCAGATAGAGGCAGCCTGAGCCCACATGCTGGAAGTAGGGAACGGATGACTATAATTTGTCCTCTGACCTCCATATATGTGTGGCACACATAGGCATTTGCATACACACAAACATTTTTTTTCTAAAAAAACAAAGGGAAAAAGAATCATGTAGTTCCTCCGCTAAATACTGACACACGTCTGTTGACTTCCATCTAACTGCACCTGATGAACACAGATCAGTCTCGCCCAGACAGGTCCCTGAACAACTTAAGCAAGTCAATTGTGGAGAGTCACTAACTTATGGGAGAAAACTAACAAGGCCTGTTGTCCTACCTGTTGAGGTTAAAGAAGGTACTTAGCTTTGTTACCTATCACATAAGATATTCAAAACTAGCGACATTCACAATTCCATCAATATCATACATTCAACATCAGAGAGCAAGATAAAGTCAAAAGTACAAAGTTAGGGGTCTCTGTATGCTCCCCTAAAGGCATTTAAATTATACTTTGCTCCTGAAAATGAGCACCGACTCCCAGCTATTGATCTCAGAGCCCTGCGAGCTTTCCCTTGAAGTGGTTTCCTTTCTCCCTTCTGCACGCCCGGAGCTCGCCTTCTCCTTCAAACAGGATCACATTTCAACAGAGCTTCTGGCCCCTGGCTCTCCTGCTGCCTGACCCCCAGGAAATAAAGGAACACGCTGCCCTGAGATGGCCATTATGTATCTCCACTCAGCAGAAACACCGTCACCAGGTGGCGAGGGGACAGGGTGACAGGAAAACAATCCCACCTTTCAGGTCCCCCATTCTGCCACCCACACCCCTTCCACCTGAAAACGGACTGGGAAACCCTGGGAGCTTTGCACCACGGCACAAGGAATCACAAAGTCCAGTTGTCCCTGGCCCAGAGAACGAGGGTTTCAAGAGAAAGAAAAAAAGATTATATTCATGGAGCAAGTCATTCATCTTAGCTCTACTGGTAGATCTCCTTCAATATTCGTGCTTTCTCTAAGCTTGGTCTAGCTTGACTGCTAGGAAAAAGCAAGGAGGAAAGAAAAAGAAAAGAATGGTCATGTCTATTAAATTAGCTGCCTCTCCCTCTGACTTTAAATCAAAGTGTCTGTTCAACTTAATAACTTTTCAAGCAGCCACCATGAAAACCAGGGCCATATGGTGCGTAGAAAGCAAGAATTCAACATAACTTAAGTATGTCCTCCTAACAGAAAATGCCATAAGGCCGCCCCCACCCCACCTGAGCTGCTTTTCTAGCCATTTGACATATCAAATGTTCATCAGTCAAGATTTTAGCTGAATAATTTAAAGCAATCAAACGAGAAGGGAGTCACTGACCTATGGAAGAAAAAAAATGTTTGAAGGACTACCCCCATCTGGTCTGGGTCTTTGTGAAGAGTGACTTTCTTCTTTAAAGAAGGCACTTGCTTTTACTATATACATGCATCCAACACTGCACATCAGAACACCTTAACAATTATAGTAGCACATTCAATATCAGAAGGATATAGTATGTTACAGAGATGATACAGCATGGCCACAAGCCACACCAACAAGTTACTCTACTTCTTTCTGTCGGTTTCACCAACTGTAATAAGGGAGTCCCATTAAATCGACATTAGGATTCTCTCTGGTCCTCAAAACAGTACGATGAAAGCACAGTGTCCACCCATGGCCAATGACAATCTGAAGCAAATCACCTCATTCCCAGCAAGCAGAAGAAGCAACACTAAGAGGCTATCACATGGACCCCAGGTCTTTTCAAAGAGATACCTTAGAAGGCAGCAATTCAAAATGAGATAGGATTTATTTATTTATTTATTTATTCATTTATTTTTCGTGTGTGTGTGTGTGTGTGTGTGTGTGTGTGTGTGTGTGTGTGTAAGATAGGGTCTCCCTTTAGCCACAGCTAGTCTGGAACTTCTTATGTAGACCAGGCTGATCTCCATCTCACAGAAATCCTCCCAAGTGCTGGCATATGCCAATACACCTAGCTATTTTTTTGCAGGTGTGTGTGTGTGTGTGTGTGTGTGTGTGGTGTGTGTGTGTGTGTGTAAGAGTACAGAAGTTATAGGTGGTTATGAACTACCCAGCATTGGTGCTGAGAACCAAATTTGGTTCCTCTGCAAGAGCAGTGTATGTTCTTAACCACTGAGCCCCTAGAGTTGCTCCTTTTGGTGAATGGCATTAGTTGGTTCAGAAACACTCTAGCCAAAAGGAGAAACAGAATGTTTACAAAATAAGCAGTTGCACATGTTAATTTACATAATGAAATCAGATTTCTGGGTTTCATGTGCTCTGAAATTTGGTACTCACTTTCATTTTCATATCATATCATATGTATACAATGTGCCCTGCACAGACTACTTAAAGCCTCATGGAGAATCCTTGATTAGTTGTTTCAGAATTAGATAACTATTTACAATTAGAAAAAGCAAATGAGAACTAAAGAAATGTATGCACTTGATAGAAACCCCTTCTTACAGTCTATCAGCCAGAGTATGCAGTCTCTAGTTAATCACAAATTAATGCATAGTCTTTAAATCATTCATAAATACCTTTGCATATACTCATCATGAATAATGATAAAGATATATATCTTATGGGAGTACTCAGGTATAAAGTTCTATGAGAGATTAGCTCAGATTAAGTTTGAATTTTAAGACTTTATGGTACTGGGGAGATGGCTAGCATTTGTTTCCCAAGTGTGAAGACCTGACTTTGAATTCCCAGATCCAAAATGTTGAGTGCAAAGTCATCTGCGGAATCCCAGGAGTCGTGAGAGGAGAAGCAGAGCTAGGCAGACCCTGGAAGCTGAGGACCAGCTGCCTTGACCTACTTGACGAACCTCCAGGCTGATGAGAGACACTGTCTCAAACAAAAAGGTGGAAGTTGCATGAGGACTAATGACCAAGACTGTCTTCTGACCTCTAAACATGTGCCATGCATTTGTGGACCTGTGCCCACACAGAGACATATACACGCACACACTTAAAAAAAAATACCACTTTGGCACACTGTGTAATGGGTGTATGTGCATATGTGTGTGAGTTTGTGGGGGGTGAGTATGGGAGGTGTAAAATGCAGATGAATCAAGGAGACTTTAATCTATGGATTCTTAGTTTTTCAGATCTCAAATTCTACACGTTGTCTTTTCTTCATATTTGTGTGTGATTGAATGGAATTTGATTCAAAGTCCAAGCAAATCTATCAGAGCTTAACTTCTCTAGGACTCTTCTCAGCATTCCTTAGCCTTTTTGAAGCATGATGAAATGAAATAGGGTGTGAGGTAGAAGAAAGTCCTCATAAGATGGAACGGTTTAGGGCTAAGAATGTAGCTCTGCTGATAGCACACTGGCCCGGCACACACAAAGCTCTACATTCAATCCCCAGTCCCACAGGAACCAGCTGTGTTGGCAAACCTGGAACCCCGCACTCTGGAGGTAGAGGCAAGAGGATGAGGAGTTCAAATTCATCTTTGGCTACTTACAGAATTCAAAACCAGCCTGGGCTGAGCTACTAAGATCTTCTCTCTCTCTCTCTCTCTCTCTCTCTCTCTCTCTCTCTCTCTCTCCACACACACACACACACACACACACACACACACAATGAATCAATCTATAACTTGGCTCTCCAATAGAACCAGTTATTTATAAACAAACATTTCTCTTAAATCTAAATCCCTCCTGGAAAAGAGATTACTATCTCCTGTCCAACTTTAAACAGTTTTGAAGCTGGGCATGATGGTGTACACCTTTAATCCCAGCACTCAGGAGGCAAAAGCAGACAGATCTCTGTGAGTTCAAGGCCAGCCTGGTCTACATAGTGAGTTCTAGGCCACCTGGGGCTACAGGGAGACCCTATCTCAAAAAAAGACAAAAAAAAAACCCAGCTTTAAACAGTTTTGATTATATAAAAAAATTAGCAAATATTATTTTATACATTTATTTATAATGAATGATGATAATTTTAGCATATATCTTTATTCTAAATTCACCACACATTTAGGCCTTGAAAACCAAATACGGATTTTTCTTTGCTTAAATGTTTAGCTAGATCTAAATGGAAAACACCAATCAAATAATCAAAAACATATCTATTCAACACTACTCAGATCACCATATATAGGCCACATCGAAAGATGCTAATTGTCTATTTGAGGACATAGAACTAACACATAAAAGTATGACTATTCTGCTCATAATTACATGTATCTGTGGCATAGTGTTCTAGAGTTTAAAAAGGGGAAGGAGTAGATGTGTGAAACAATACCACATAGTATGAATTCATGACAGGAATTTTCTTGCATATTCAATATGTCTGGGTTTTCCGAGGTCTCGTGCTTTGCAGTAGTAATTCCCCTATGTGAGCTAGATCCGACGTGCTGAGGAATAACTGAGTATGTTCTTTCTTCCTTCATTCCTTCCTTTTTTCCTCCCTTCTTTTCTCTCTGTCTCTCTGTGTCTCTGTCTCCATCTTTGTGCATGTGCGTGTATATCTGTCTGTCTGTCTGTCTGTCTTTTTAGAGACATGGTCTCATGCAGCCCAGGCTAGCTTCAAACTTTCTATGTTGCCAAACACGATCCTGAATGTCTGACCCTCCTTCCTCCTCCTTAGTGCTGGGAATGGCAAGAATATGTCATGTTTATGGTGTATAAATGCCATAAAACAGGCATGCCCTGGTTAGTTGGTGCTGGGAATTGAACCTAGCACTTTCTGCATGCGAGGCAAGCACTCTACCGACTGAACTGTATCCCCAGAATTCCCCCCACAGCAGTTTTATAAGTTCAGCTATCAAACTGAGTCTTCACAATTAGGTAGAGCATACGATTGAAGTGTTCCGTGGCTCCAGGTAACCTCAGCAAAGAGCCCAGGATAGGGCTGTTATATCTGCAAAAGCTTTCAACTAACAGACAAATTGCTAAAATCATACTGTCTGAGACAACAGTAAGCTATGGCAGCAAAGAGAACTAATGAACTCAAGCAAAGACAGGAGAGCAGAGCGTTTCCAAGATGAGTAGGCGGCCATCAGCCGCATTCTACACTGGGAATGTTTGCCAATCTTGAGTGCAAGATGAGGCTTGAGTTTGGCCAGGATACAAGGACATTACTTTGAGAAAACGAAAGATGTTGGAGGTGGTGTGGCGCTAGAGTGACAATTTGGAAACCTCAAAAGCTATTAGTGCATGAGGCCATTTGTCCCAAATGTTTCATTTGCTGGGTCAAGAGACACACAGAGAGTCAGAGATCTTTCCAGTCAGCACACAGATGTAGCTCAGTTGGCAGACCTCTCATCTAGCATGTCTGAAGACCTAGGTTTGATCCCATCGCCACATAAAAACCAGGCATGGTAGTACATGCCTAAAATCCCAGCACTTGGGAGCTGAAGGAAAGAAGATCAGGAGTTCTGGGTCATCTTTGGCTACTTAAGGAGTTTGAAGCCAGCCTAGACTACATAAAACCCGATCTCAAAAAAAAAAAAAAAAAATAGCACCTGACATATACTGTGCTGTCACACAGTAAATGACAAAGTCTCTCTAGAGAAGAGAGATCTGATTTCTGACTCAAATGCACCCAGTTGCCTCCCTAGGACATTTCTAAATATGAAATGGGGCTCCAGCTTGAGGCTGGAGATGAGAGGGCAAAGTTCAAACATGTTACCATGCAGAACAGCTACCTTTGTTTTCTTTGTAAGTCAGAAATGAGACAGTCGGGCTGGAGCTGCAGCTCAGTGGTGGAAAGCTTAGCCAGTGTGCACGAGTCCCTGGGTTCCCTCCCCAGTGCCCCTCGCAAAACATTTCAGCTATTCCCCCATACATCCCTGCTGTGGTTTATTTTTTATTTATCTGCTTGCTCTGTCACTCATTTATTGCGCGTATTATGTGAGTACAGGCTCCTGTGTGCCAGGACTCAAGAGCAGAGGCCAGAGGACAACTTGCAGAAGTCTGTTCTTGCCTTCCACCTGGTTGGGTAGGTCTCCTCTGCTGTTCCTGCAGCTTGCTCCAGACGAGCTGACCCGCCACAGCCAGCTGCTTATGTGAGTTGCAGCTATCAAACTCTGGTCATGAGGCTTGCACAGCTAGTGCTTTTAACCACTGTGCCATCTCCCTGATCTAATCCCATGGTTTTCAAACAGTTCCTGCTACATATCTGCTGGAGGGACGGAAAACAGGAGGGACAAAATGGTCTAAGAGTCAATGTTTCCAAGAAATCTTCCATTTGAAGAAAAATTCATCCATTGGAACTTATAAGTAGCAATGAAGCTGGTCGTGGTGGCCCATGCCTGAGAGGCAGAGGCGGGTGGATCTGTGAGTTCAAGGCCAGCCTGATCTACATAATGAGTTCCAGGTCAGCCGGACCCAAAGAAATCAATAGAAGGTAAAAATTTGTTCCCTGAGAAAGATGTTCATCAGCTCAGCCAGGTAGAATGGTCCCTTGATTTAGTAAAATGCCCAGCATAGAGTCGATTTGAGACTAAGGCAGTTGGTGACAAGAAAGCAAAGAAAGAATATCTCTGGAACTTTGAGCATCTGGTTTACCAGTCACCTCACACCTAGGGTCGGTTTCCTGAATAAGAATTCAAAGCTAGGCTGGCAAGATAGCTCAGTGGGTAAAGGTGCTTGCTGGAGAACCGACAGCCTGAGTTGATTTCCCAGGATCCACATGGAGAAAAGAGAAAACCAACTCTCACAAGATGTCCTTTGATCTCCACTATCTTTGCTGTGATAAGTGCTCCCCACACCCTACATACCATAAAATAAATACATGTAAATTTTAAATTAAAAAAATAATAAAAACTTGGGGCTGGAGAAATGGCTCAGTGGTTAAGAGGGTCAACTGCTCTTGCAGAGGACCTAGGTTCGATTCCCAGCACCCATGGCTAAGAGCTGTCTTTAATCTGGGTGTGGTGGTACACGCCTTTAATCCTAGCACTCAGGAGGCAGAGGCAGGCCGATCTCTGTGAGTTCAAGGCCAGCCTGGTCTACAGAGTGAGTTCCAGGCCAGCTGGGGCTATAGGGAGACCCTGTCTCAAAAAGACAAAAAAAATTAATAACAATAAGCTGGGCATGGTGGCACACGCCTTTAATCCTAGCACTTGGGAGGCAGAGGCAGGCGGATTTTTGTGAGTTCAAGGCCAGCCTAGTCTACAGAGTGAGTTCCAGGACAGCTGGGACTACAGTGAGACCCTGTCTCGAAAAGACCCCCCCAAAATTAATAATAATAATAATAATAATAATAACTCAGAGCTGAACTTTCAGGAAGTGTTCTTGTTAAAGATTAGATTAAATCATGACTTGACACATTTCATGATCCATGAGAAAAGCATACAGTTTTTTTTTTGTAAAAATTATTTTGAGTAATACTTATAGATGGTATGTCTCTATACATGCGCATGTGTGATAAAAAAGGAACAA
This sequence comes from Rhizomys pruinosus, assembly GCA_009823505.1. Taxonomy (NCBI): domain Eukaryota; kingdom Metazoa; phylum Chordata; class Mammalia; order Rodentia; family Spalacidae; genus Rhizomys; species Rhizomys pruinosus. The sequence continues at coordinate 2,094,633 of VZQC01004997.1, forward strand.
ATGAACTAGGGATGTAGCTCAGTTGGTAGAACTATTGTCTAAATGCACAATATCCTGGGTTTGATCCCTAATACTGTATAAAATTGGATATGGCCAGGCGTAGTGGCCCAAGCCCTTAATGCCAGCACTGAGGAGGAAGAAGCAGGTGGATCTCTGTGAGTTCAAGGCTAGCCTGGTCTACATAGTAAGTTCCACATTAGCTGGGGCTACGGGGAGACCCTGTCTCAAAAAGACCAAAAAAAAAAAAAAAAAGGGATATGGCAGTACATACCTGTATTCCCAACAGGAAGACTCAAGGTTATCCTCAACTTCATAGAAAGTTCTAGGCAAGTGTGGGCTAAATGAGACCCTAGTTCAAAAAACAAAGGTAAGGGCCTGGAGAGATGGCTCAGTAGTTAAGAACACTAGCTTCTCTTGTAGAAGACCCAGGTTCGGCTCCCAGAACTTACATGATGGCTAACAACCATCTGTAACTCCATTTCCAGGGGGTCCAAAGCTCTCATCCGACCTCTGTGGGCACTGCATGACACAGGTACATTTATACACATGCAGCCAATACACTCACACACATAAAATTAAAATAATAAAAGTTTTAAAATAAAAAAGGTGAGAGGGCTGGAGAAGGCTTAGTCAGGAAAGCACTTGCCTTACACACACGAGTGCCTGACTTTGAATTCCCAGGACCCATGTAAAGAAATGGGCCCAGCAACACCAGCTACAGTCTCAGCACTGGAGATGGAGAGATGGGAGCATCCCTGCGACTCACTGGCCAGTCAGTCTGACTGAATTAGTGAGCTCCTGCTTCAGTCAGAGACCTTGTCTCAAAACCTAACGTGGAGGCAGGCATGGTGGCACAGTCAAGAGGAGGAAGATAGGATGTTCAAGGTCATCCTCCACTACATAGCAAGTCTGAGGCCAACCTGGGCTACATGAGACCGTGCCTCAAAATAAAAATGTAACATTAAATACAACTACCACAGCCGTAGAGCTTTTCTTTCAGAAAACAGTATGACATAATGTCTCAGGTGACCAGCTGACTTTGCTTTAGCAAGAGCCTCTCCCTTCTGCCCCATATAAAGAATTTACCAAAATTTGTAAAACTGTTCAAAATAACATCAGAGTCACGGCCCTTATGGTAACTAAACTCTCATGAACCAATGAAGACTCAGCACAAACACCAGATCATATTTTCCTGTCTAACTATCTATCACCTCTACCCCAAGAAGTCCTGAGGAAGTCTGGTTCACCCACGCCCGTCCCCATCCACTTGCATCTCCTCAGCAGAGAATGCAGCCCTTGTCTCCCGCTTTCTCTGAATGCTGGCTCTAACCTAAAGCTATGAATTCTCCCGGGAAGCACTGCCACTTTACAGCCACATACATGTCCTGCACAAGTCCAACAGGATGCAGTGACGCTCGGCCACTTTTCATGGTGCATCAAATCATATAACAGGGGGCTGTTGATTTGGGGGTTCATGACATTTCCCTCCTAGAACTTGTCATCCTTTCTTCCCGGCCTCAAAGCGTTCAACCAATACACTTAAAACGTTCAATCAGCCTATTTCTCCTACACTGTGTTTTCGCTCACCCTTCCGCAAACCTTATGATTCTTAGGTTTAATCCTATCTTTGGGCCACTATTTTACATTTGCTTGCAAAATTCTCAAAGTGACAGAGTTTGCTGGTGCCAGAAATTCATGTAAGGCCCTGGGTCTATCTTGTTCTTGGTGCTACTTTGTATTCCACAGCACCCAACTACTCTGTTACATTGTCATCTGTAGATGAATCAAAAGACTTCAAAAATGGGTTGAAGTCCCATAGGTTTTACTGGTATGGATACTATTTATTTATTTATTTATTTATTTATTTATTTCTACTCACTACAAAATGAAGATCAGCATAAATGTCCTTTAATGTATTCCCTTACTGCTTATCTGACATAAACCTCAGCCTGGAGTCCAGCTGACAGAGGATGACAAATATGAAAGAGATTAGTAAATTAAAACAACCCCCTTTTTTGAGACTCTGGTAAACTATGATGGCCTGAAACTCACTATGTGACAGAAAATGACCTCTACCTCCTCAGTGTTGAAATTACAGACGTGAACCACAGTGTCCCGTTTATATGTGGCTCAAACCACAGCTTCATGTAGCTAGTCGAACACTCTACCAACGGAGCTAAGTCTCCAGTCCACACATTACCTTTTTTTCTTTTTGACACAGTGTCTCCCTGTATCCTCAGCTGTCCTGGAACTCACCATGTAGACTAGGCTGGCCTTGAACTCACAGCGATCTGCCTACCTCTGACTCCCACATGCTGGGATTAAACCTGTGCACCACCACACCCAGAGAACTGCCTGCCTCTGCCTCACAAGTGCTACAATTAAAGGCGTGTGCCACCATGCCCTGCCAACACTACCTTTTAAAGAGGCACACACCTTTAATCCTAGCATTTGGGAGGCAAAGGCAGGTGGATCTTTGTGAGTTCAAGGCCAGCCTCATGTACAGAGTGAGTTCTAGGACAGCTGGGGCTACAGGGAGACCCTGTCTCAAAAAGACCAAAAAAAAAAAAACAAAAGAAGAAAACTATTTCTTCTTTTTTTCCTCCATCATGTTTTACCAGTGACTAAGACATATTAGAAAGTCTCCACAAGACTTTATAATATAAATGTCTATTGTATTTATATTTTTCTTCCATTAATCATTGTTCTAATCTTTTACTTGTAGATGAATTCAAAAGATTATTACTGCTACTTATAGTTTGTACTAGTTCATTTATTTACTTATCACCACTCACCACAAGGTGAAAATCAGTATGAATTTCTTTTAATATATGTCCCTCACGTAAACCTGCAGGCACATGATTGGCCTGGTATATGTCAAATGAATGAATGCATGACTATCATATTACATTCTCAGTTCCACCACCGAACATTACATCACCATGACCTAGATGTTTGATCTTCTTTTGATGACCTTTGTCCTTTACATTTCTGGGTTGGTGGGTATAGTAGATAGCTTTAGTTGTCAACTTGACACACCTAGGAAGAGGGAACTTCAATTGGGGAATGTATTCTATTGGATTGGACATTTTCTTGATGAGCGATATGGGAGGCCCAGCCCCCCCTGTGGGCAATGCCACCCCAGGGTAAATGGTCTGAGCACGGGCATGCGGAGCAGGCCAGTAAGCAGTGTACCTCCACTGGCTACGCTCCAGGTTCCCACCCTGAGTACCTCCCTTGGCTTCCCTCAACGATGAAAGCTGTAAGCCAAATTAATCTTTCCTCCCCAAGCTGGTTTTGATCAGTGTTTTATCGTAACAATAGAAAACTAACTAGGACAGTGGGTTTTAAACTATAGCATTACTAAAACTGAGGAACACTTAACTCCTGTGCACTATACCTTAGATGACCTGTCTCTGAAGGCCTACGTGTATCTTGCTTGCTGTCCTCAGGGGACAAAAAGTCAAGAGACTCAAGACTGTTGTTCCAAATAGATCATTATGAGAATGTAGATGTTCCCAGCTTCTCAGTGTCTATAACCAGCCACAACTCCATAACTCTACTACCTCCCCTGAATCAAATCCACATGCATATTTAGCAGTTTTTTACAGGAAGGCTCGGGTGGCTCCAGGTGCCAGTACTGTGATGTGTTTTGCAGACTGCATGGGGCAGCTGACCCCTGGGGAAACTGTAGGCTGACAATCAGCCATGTTTTGCTTGCCAAGCCCGCCCCGGCACTGACTTCTGTTCCTGTGGAAGAAGAGATACCATTTCCTCCACACAACGGTGTAATCTGCTTGCTAAACCACATGTCCAGAGACCCAAGAATGTCAGAAGTGGCTTCTTATTTGCAATCACCCACTCAGAGAAAATCTTTCTTGGTGTACACAGAAGCTCAGAGTCGGCCAGTGGAAGCCCAAACTAATTGCTCAAAGCTTCTACATGTTGTTCACCTACATGAGTCTTCACGTGGGGGTGGGAAGAATTCCCAAGGGCAGACACAACTGGCCCATCTGCCGTGTGCCTTTGCCCCACGTGAAGGGCACATCTTCAACTTTCCCTGGGACCTCTCACACAGATATTCTGTCACCAGAGACTGTCCTCTCCATTGCTCGTCTTCCTTCTCACCTTCCTGTCTCTCTTCTCCAAAGTAGACGCTCAACCTGATCATCCATCCTCTTCTCTAAAACACACCAGTCCCCGTAGGGAATGAGAAACGCTCCACACCCTCCCTACATCACATACAACCCAAAGTCACAGCTCTGTAGCTCATCCCCCCCGCACTCCCCGCCAGACAGCATCGAAGAAGAGAAGCCAAGGCTGGAAGGTGCCAGGCCCTGAGGGGCTGCTCTTGCTGTCCTAGTATGACAGAGGGGTCCCATGGAGGGCAAGTATTCTGGCTCACCTTTCTTCCTCCTCCAATTTTCTTTTAGACATGGTCATACTATGTAGCCCCGGATGTCCTAGAACAGCTGTATAGACCAAGCTAGCCTAGAACTCCCAGAGATCTGCCTGCCTCTCCCTCCTGAGTGTTCACCCCCACACCCATCTTCTCCTCCTCTTTTCAAACCACTGATCCCAGCATAGGTTCCCACTCTAGTGACCTCCTCCAACAGTAACTACCTCTCAGGCCCCAGATCCAAATGTCACCAACATATAAAGTTGAGAGCTATTTCTAATACATGACCCTTTTAGGGGGGTGGGGGGACACAGTCAAACCGTAGCAACAGGCATTTCCTAAGCCACTGTTGTTTTTAATAGTTATCAACACACTGATAAGGAACTACCAATTGTAATGGCTTAAATATTTTTATTTCTGGAGTGTCGGGAGTCTAAGAATGAATAAGCTAACCTACTCGTGAATGAAGTAGCCTACTCATGAATGTAAGATGAGCAGTCTATTAAGACTGTTGGTGGGCTGGAGAGACGGCCTAGAGGTTAAGAGCGCCAACTGCTCTTGCAGAGGACCCAGGTTCAATCCCCAGCACCCACATGGCGGCTGAAAACCATCTTTAACTCCAGTTCCAGGGGAATCCGACACCCTCTTCTGACCTCCAAGGCATTGCATGACACGGGTGCACAAACCTACATACAGACAGTACATACACATACGAAAATAAATAAAATTAAAAAAAAAAAAAGACCATTGGCACCAGGCATGGTGGCGCACGCCTTTAATCCTAGCAACTGGGGAGGCAGAGGCAGGTGGATCTTTGTGAGTTCAAAGCCAGCCTGGTCTTGGTTCAGCAGTTAGGAGCACTGACTGCAATTATAGAGGACCAGGGTTTGAATCCTAGCACTAACGGCTAGCTGACTGCAACTCCAGTTCCAGGGCATCCAACACCCACTTCTGACTTCTGTGGACATGTACCACATGGGTATACTTACACATATGCAGGCAATATAGTAATACACATAAAAAAAGAAATAGTAAATAAAACATTAAAAAAAAAAAAAAGGCTGTCAGTCCCAAGAGTTGAATCTGCAGGGGTTTCTAGACTCTCTTTCCCAGCTTCTCGCATTTGTGCCCCTCTTCAGGGGCTGGTATGAAGTCTCTGCACTTCCCTCAGGAAGGTCTTTATACGTTTCTAATACTGGAAGTAAGTGATACAAAAGAGATAGCCAGTGAGTGTGCAAGTCGGGAGAGATTGATGTTTTGTTGTGTTGCTGGGGTGGAAGCCAGGGCCTTGTGCTTGCTAAGTGCTCTACCAATGAACTACATCCTCAGTCCCTGAAGCAGCCATCTTTTATAACCTAGTCTCAGTAATAACACATTTCCTTCTGCTAATCTCCTAGACCAACCTGGGACCAGTAGAGGGGTCATGCAAGGATATGAACACCACAAAGAAGGGACCACTGAATGCTGCTGTAAAGTCTGGACAATGTAAACCCCATATCCATGTCTTCTGGCTCACAAGGGAATGAAGCAGGCCTAAGCCAGACAGTGCACACATCATCCCATTAGATGTTGGCAGCACTGTAAACCAGATACTATTTTTGATACTGAACTATTGTTGTTTTCAAGAGATTTGCTTATAACCACAAAGCATTTAATAACAGACAAGGGGGGCTGGAGAGATGGCTCAGCGGTTAAGAGCACCGACTACTCTTGCAGAGGACCGGGGTTCGATTCCTGGCACCCACATGGAGGCTAAGAACTGTCTTAACTCCAGTTCCAAGGGAATCTGACACCCTCTCTGACCTCCGAGGCATTGCATGACATGGGTGCACCAACCTACATGTAGACAGTACATCATACACATAAAAAATAATAAAAAATATAAAAAATAAAATAAATAGCAGTCAAGAACTCATCTTATGGCTGCCCTAGTATAAGATCTTCCTGGTTTATATTTGGAATATTTTTCTCTGCTCCTTGCTCCAAGTACATTAACCAGATTTACCTTTCTTCTTTCAAAATGCTTTTGTCTTTCCACAGAACAGAGGAATCCCATTTGTTTGAATGAGAACGCATTAGTTTCTCTGCTCATTGCTGTGATGGAATACCTGACAAGAGCGATTTGTGGGGAAAAAAGGTTTATTTTGGCTTACAGGTTGAAGGGATACAGTCCGTCGCAACCAGAAAGGTACAATACCTTATCATGGTGCAACCACAGTCCTTGGTGAATTCGAGCGCTTGCTTGCTTCCTCCTTTTCCTTCCTGTCTATTCAGTCAAGGACCCCAGCCACAGAACAGTGCCACTTACGTTCAGAGTGCACCCTCCTGAGTTAAATCTCCCTGGAAACGTTCTCACAGATATACCCAGAGGTGTATTTCCTAAGTAATCCAAATCCAATGAAGTTGACAGTGAAGATGAGCTGTCATAGACAGCTGAGCTCCTCTAGGAGTTTATTACAGCCTGCCTGTGAAGACTTGAGGTGTTTATTTAGCCTGGACGTAGTACACAGACATTTGGCCGAACAGGATTCTGGGTGTTTCTATGAAGAAACATTTGAGATTTAATTTGAGTAAGACTGTGGATGAAGCTTTCCCTAATACTCTGTCCATGGAGGACTGTGGTGGTAATCTCACTTGAATCACATGGGCATACCCATGAGGGATTATCTCCACCAGGTTAATGGAGGTGGGGAGATCCAACCACTTGGCCTAACCAAGTCTGCACAGCCAGTCAAGCTGACTCCTTAAGGGAGATCTCTTTCAGTGTGTGCACATATCTCCTGGCTCTTTCCTGGAGAACTGTGGCTGAGGCCCTCTTCTCCAGCCCTTGCTGCCCCTACAGCTCCAGCACCAGTGCCCTCGGCAGCGCTGCCTCTGCCCATGTGCTTCTGCAGGTATGGGCACCCGTGCACATGTACATCTGCTCTGAGATCCACCCAGTCCAGAGACAGTCTTTCTTCAACACATCCTAAATTTTCTCATCTCTTTATCTTTGCTCAAATTACATTCAAACACCTCTCACCAATGCCGTCTCTCTCCGGACCACCTTGAATCCGATCCACTCCTATTACCTCATAGATTTTTTTTTTTTCTTGACTATTCTCCTCACTTTTCATTAAGTTCAATAGCACAAAAAATGTCAGGGAGGTAGCTTGGTTTGTAGAGTGCTTACCTAGAGTTCAGAAGCCTGGGTTTGCTCTCCAACACCAAAAAAATCCAACAGGGTGGGTTAAGAATTCAGGCTCATCCTTAGTTACATGGCTGAGTCGAAGGCGAGCCTGGCCTACATGAAACTCTGTCTCAAGAAAAAATAAAGATAAAAGATAATATCCATCTCCAGAACTGGACAAGGCTTGTGCCTGTCATTTTACTTCAGCCCACCACAGTGTAATACTTTGCTCATGGGGACTCGATATCAGTAAATATTTACTGAAGTGCATACCTCGTCATTATTCACATGCATTTGTATCTGTATAATCCCATTACACCATATCTAGGGCAAAGATTTATAAATATATCTACACTGAGACAGATATACAAAGAAATATTTTTGCATACTATAATAGCAGCCTTAGGAGGGGTAGGAAGTCCTGTAATTGACACTATTTTAAACAAAATTCAGTACACTATGGAGACATGGTCTCTTGATCTCCTCTGATGGCCCTCCTGCTTTAAAAAAGAAACTGGGAGCAGGACATAGTGGCGCACGCCTTTAATCCCAGCACTTGGGAGGCAAAGGCAGGTGGATCTCTGTGAATTCAAGTCCAGCCTGGTCTACAGAATTAGTTCCAGGACAGTTGGGGCTACAGGGAGACCTTGACTCAAAAAGACAAAAAAACAAAAACAAACAAAAACTGAAATTTGATGTAAAAGGAAATGTAACCTCCTTTAAAACTTCGGTGAACTGCCCAATAAATATAAGGCAGGAAGAATAAGAGATGCAGGCAGGACTCAAGGTGGGTACTTCTTCATCTACAGGGAAAACTTCAAAGGACTGTACCTACATGGTAACAATGAACTGGAAAAAGATCCTCATGACTAATATGGTTGTCTGTGCTTGTAATCTTAGCACTTGGAAGGTGGAACTGCCAAGGTCACTTGTTCAAGGTCATCCTCGGCTACACAGTAAGCTGGAGGCCAGCCTGGTTTGCATGAGACCTAGTCTCAGAAAGTCAGGAGGGAAGGAAGGAAGGAAGGAAGGAAGGAAGGAAGGAAGGAAGGAAGGAAGGAAGGAAGGAAGGAAGGAAGGAAGGAAGGAAGGGAAGGAGGGAGGGAGGGAAAGAGAGAGAGGGAAAGAGAGAGAGGGAAAGAAAGAAAGAAAGAAAGAAAGAGAGAGAGAGAGAAAGAAAGAAAGAAAGAAAGAAAGAAAGAAAGAAAGAAAGAAAGAAAGAAAGAGAAAGAAGGAGAAAGAAAGAAAGAAAGAAAGAAAGAAAGAAAGAAAGAAAGAAAGAAAGAAAGAAAGAAAGAAAGAAAGAAAGAAAGAAAGAAAATGTCTTTTCCCCAGAGCAGGGAAGAAGGAAACTGGAATTCTCAGTCCTGATATAGACTCACAGTAGCTTGAATCCATTGTCCAGTGTCAAGGTTAGGACTTAGGACATGGAGAGAGAATGGCAGTCAAATAGACAGACTTTTTATAAAACCTCAAACTTGGAATATATATAAAACCATTCCAATCTCAATAAACCGCAGAAGCAAGTATAAAGCCCCTCAGAAGAGACTCATCTTAATCTCATACATTACAAAACTACCAAAAATAAAGTCTCAATAAAAATGAGCGGTACCAAACATAGGAGGGAAACTAGAAGACACAACAACCAAAAGAAACAGACCACCAAAGTTTTTAGGTATTAAAATTATGAGATGCAGAATATTAAACTCCAATGCTTATGGTATCTAGTTAACCAAAGACAGGACTGAAATATTTGCAAGTACTGAAAATGTCTCAAAAGTTACTTAAGATATATGAAAGGAAACCAAATAAATCTTTGAGAAATAAAAGTAATAATGATTAAAATAATAGACTGATAACACCATGAAGTAAACACCAATTTTAAAATAATTAATTAATGAACTGAAGGATCAACCTGAAGAATTTATGGAGACAAGACAGAAGCAAGAGGGCTAAAGTGTAGAGATGAAAGAGACCACCCATCCCACTACTTGGAAGGTTAAGGCAGGAGGACCACAAGTTCAAGGTCAGCCCGGACTACATACCACAGACTGAAGTCAAGCCTGATCAACTTAGCAAGAAACTTTCTAAAAAATATAAATTTATTTTATTTTCTATATACTGTATTGTCTGTAAGTCCACCCATGTTGTACAGTGCCCTCAGAGGTCAGAAGAAGACATCCCATCCCCTGGAACTGCAGTTACAGATGGTTGTTAGCCACCATGTCAGTGCTAGGAATCAAAACTGGGTCCTCTGCAAGAACAGTCGGTGATCTTAACCACTGAGCCATCTCTACAGCTCCTAAAAATAAATTTTTAAAGGGCAGAGAGAGGTTGGATATAGTTCAATAGTACAGTACAGACCTAGGGTGCTGTGTTTAGTCCCCAGTGCTACAAAGGGTAGAGGAAAAGATGGGAGAAGAATAGCAGATTAAAACAAACAAATAAAGACAAAAAAAAAAAAAAAAAAGCTGGGCATGGCCTTTAATCCTAACACTTGGGAGGCAGGGGCAGGCGGATCTTTGTGAGTTCAAGGCCAGCCTGGTCTACAGAATGAGTTCCAGGACAGCTGGGACTACAGGAAGACCCTGTCTCAAAAAGACGAAGAAGAAGAAGAAGAAGGAGGAGGAGGAGGAGGAGGAGGAGGAGGAGGAGGAGAAGAAGAAGAAGAAGAAGAAGAAGAAGAAGAAGAAGAAGAAGAAGAAGAAGAAGGCAGCTCTGAATAGTTAAAATCTAATCATTGATCCATTGCCAGAGAGAAAGTGTAGAGGAGACAGACTTTACGGGGGATACAGATAATTGGTAAGCTCTTCATAATACTAGTCATTGCTCAACTTCAGGAACACAAATGAATCTTAAACCTAGCCAAGCAGGCTGCCTTTAAGCCCTGTTCCTAGTCTTTTGGGGGAGTGAGGGCACCCACAAGCTACAGCATACACATGTTGATCAAAGAACAACCCTGGGTTTTCCCTTCCTCCTTATTTGAGGATGGGTCTCACTGCTACTCTATCTGCCAAGCTAGCTGCCCACAAACCTCCCCAGCTCCTATCTCATTGCAGGAATGCTGGGATTACAGACACACATTACTGCATCCAGCTTCACATGACTATAAAGCTATCTAGTACATGAGTTCTACCTTACTGGTTAACTGTAGCAGTCCAGAGCTCCACTATCATAAGTATCCAGTTTAATGCTGGGCTCCATGGACCCCCTCACCTCACTATGTGTAACAGGAAGCAGATCTCACCTATGGAGAAGTAAAATTTGTGATGTGGCTAATTTATATCATGGATGTCTTGTCATGAGTATTTCTCTTAAGAATTTTTTTTAGTTTAAAAAAAAGAATTTTTTTAGTTTATACACAAAAGGTAGAATCTCCATTGATCCCATGACACCAAATGTTGGGCTTCTCCAAGAAGTTTTCAGTCTCCCACTTTATGCCTGGGGAAATGGGTGCCAGCAAGGCTTGAACTGGACAACGTCAATCCAACTCCGTGTGCTCAGGAGCAAACTTCCTCCTGCCTACACCACCTGGAATTTGCAAATCAAAAGTACTTACTTTATGCTATTGTCTGGCTACAGATTTAAAAGGCTCAGGAATGAGCTGCAAAATCTGTCTTCATCCAGGCCAGGCCTAGCCTTCCCCTGAAGCAACCCATGTCTCAACTTCAATCAGCAAATCTCTGGAAAAGCAGGAAGTGGAAAGACTGATTTAACTTTTTTCAAATGTCATACGCATTGCCCTATGGAAAGTTACCTTTTCATGGAATAATTGTCAGAACTGGATGAAATGGTGTTTGCAGAAAGCATTCAGTAAAGAGTAACAAGGAAGTACAGTGGGTAAGAAAGCCTGGATGGACGGGTCCAAGGAGAGCATGGACAACACCCGTGGGAATGTCCTAAGGTGGGAGCACAATGGTAGTGGTTTAGAACACCAAAGAAACTACAGATGCCAAACTCGGAACCACGGGGCATAAACCAATGGTGCACCCAACCTTGGTTAGAAAGGCTACTTTTGCATTGGGCATCAGTCAGTTCAGACTCATAACTAGTCAGAGTACTAAGAACAGATGACTGTTGAGTGTTCAGCTAAGTACTCGGATGGGACATTGTTATCAACACTCCCAAGGATCAACATCACTGAAGAGGGAGAGGGTATAAGAGGCACAGGATGGAGGGGAGCTGTGAACTGCTGTCCTGTGGACATGGCATGGCCACGGCATTCACAAGTCCACTGTAACTCTGGTTACCTGCACAAGACTCATACAAGATCAAGCCAACAAGATGGCTCAACATTCCAGCAGGCAGTACTGTATGGAGCCGGTGGGTTACAACAAAGAAAACAGAGAGGACCTGGAGGTGGTATGGGGACTGGCTGAAGGGAGTACCTGGGAAAGTGGAAATTGGAGATGGATGAGATTGATATATATGAACTTGTCAAAGAATAAATAAAATAAAACAATAAATTTCAAACCATGTGATGGAGAAGGGCTTTTAGGTTAATGTTGAGATTCTGATAAGACATTAGAAAGGTTTTGAATACAGAAAAGACAGCCTCTAAATTTTAAAAGGATCGTTTCTACTACTCTTCTAATATGTGGGGAAACGAGAGACCAGTTTGGAATCTGTTGGTCATAGTTTAAGTGAGAAATAGTAATAAGAAGTAGAGTAGAAGAGAGAAGTGATATAGCTACAGATGTATTCTGACGGTTAAGCCACGGGATTTGCTGATGTATTAGCAGTGGATGTGAGAGAAGGAAAGCAAGCTAACTCCATAAAAGTAGAAATGCTCCGTACCATGGCGAAGGTAAGTTTGGAGGCTTGGGATGCCCATCGGACATTCACATAAAGATGACAGAAGCCACTGAAGTTCTAGAGGGACAGCTCCGATCTGGGCAGAAAGAAAACAGAGTTCTTATGAACTGAAGCTGAGGAGGCTGTGGTGGGTATAGGTTCGGAGAGGTGATAATCTGGAATGCAGACAGGCATGTGAAATTTGAGAAACCAATGTAAATGTTGTATAGTCAAGTATAAATACAAATCTGGGATTCAGATAAGAGGTTCTAGACATATCTGTAAATTTAGTGATCAGCCAGGTGTGGTGTGTACCCACTGTCCCGGCACTTTAAAGGGGAAGGCAGGCAGATCAGGAGTTCAAGGCAAGTCTTAGCTATAGAACAATCTCAAGACCAGCCTGCACTACATGAGATCTTGTCTCAATGTACCAAAATATAAGATAAAACAAATTTGGAAATCGTCAGTCTATAAATGATGCTTAAGTCTATGACCTCACTATAATCACACATGGGGATAGAGAACATGGGAGATTGCTAGCACACCCCAGCATGAATGAGTCAGAAAGATACATAGAAGAAGCCAGCGGAAAGATGGGGAGCAGGCGGACAGCAATAGGAGGAAAGTTGGGAGATCACTCGAAGTCAAGTACAAAACCCTGTTACGTGGGACCGCTTTGCCAAAAAGCTGTTGAGATCTCAACAGAGACGAAAATATCTTCACAATAGTTGCAAAATAATTGGTGCCAGTTACTGAAACTGGCAGTCAAATATAAATCCTAAGTCATCTGGGCTATTTCATTCTTTGCATTAAACTCTTGTGTGTCTCCCTGTGTCTGTATTCCTGAGCGCAGGTCTACATACAAGCACATGGATGTCTTCTCCTTTTCTTTGATCCTGTCTTCAGAGCTGCCCATCTGGAGTTAGACACCCTCTCAGGCCACTAGTCCCCGAAGAAAACTGATTCCCCCTCCTTGTATACACTGATGGCTGGTAGATCTTCATTTTAAGATGGGACCCATGAAATTTCCCCCATCTGCTTTGATATGTCAGTGTTGGCATCACGGGCGGATCTCATTAGGCTGCTGTACTGTGGAGACATCCCTGGTGTAGCTTTCCATCACGTCTGCAAGGCTTAGTAGCATCCTCTTGTCCCTCGGCCTCTTACATTCTTTCCGCTCTATCCTGGGACTCAGTATGTCTGCCTCCCTCCCTATCACCGGAATCACAAGCGGATTCTGTCATTCCTGGCTTTTTCCTGTGGTCCAGTGGTCGCAGGGCACTTGCTTTACTAACAAGCCATCTCCCAGCCTCATCTGCTGAGCCACTTTATCTCATTCTTGATGAGCTCCACCACTCTGCAAAGGTTTAGCCCACTTTTTAAATATGTTTAGTATCTTTAGATACCCAACAGAGCATAAGAGAGAAAAATAAGGATGAGATTACCTACACCAAAAATGTCCAGATATTCTTCATGGACCTGAAATATGAAGACATTATGACAATTCCAAACCACAAGTTGAAAGATGGTCTCCTTGCTCATCTGTTTAGCAACCACATGATGGTGAACTTTTACTCTTCCTTGGGAAGATCTTAAGCCTGCATTTCAGCAGGATTATTCTTAAAAGTGGCATTAGTAACTATAAATGAGGAACACATTTTTTGAGAAATGCCGAGGGCGCTGAACCATCTCCCCTCTTTCTGCTCTGCAAGCTCCGTCTTCCTCCTTGTCACTGACTCCAGCAAGTATTTTCCCAGGCCAGCTTAAGGAACAGGACTATGCTACCTTGACAAAAATATTCCATTACCTTTAGATGACCTTTCTCTGAGACTTGGAAACGGAGCACTTCAACCATGGGTCGGGTGCAGGATGACTTTACTAGGGCTCCCTGAAAGACAGGGCTAATGGATGGCATCTGGACTCAGCTTCCCTAATCCTTTGGGCAGAAGCAAAGCTCTCCATAGGGCAATCCTGAGTGATTCATGGTGCGGTGTCTCACACTCACACATCACACGAACGCAAATTGACAGTTCTTACACATTGGCCTCGGGATGGTATTTACTTAAAATCCTCTCAGGCACACTCCCAATGGCTGCGCAGGGGCAACCCTCTACAAAAGGCTGGAAAACAAAGACACAGCAGTTTGTCGAGTGAGGCCCCAGATTTAAAGGAACACCGGCCACCTTTGGGGCATCCACCTCTCCTTTGGGGCCACTTGGTACTTATCTCCCACTGGGACAGGAAAGTGGTTTGTTGATTGATCTCAAGGATAATCCTTTAAAAAAAATAAAAAGCAAATGAACAAAAAGGAAACGAAGTCAGAGCTTGAGGTAAGCCCCTTTGGGTCATATCTCACTTCCTGAAGTTTAGACGATAGAACAAAAAATCAGGGCAAAGAGCCGGCCATGGTGGTGCGCATCTGTGATCTCAGCTGTCATGGGGGCTGGAGCAGGAGGATCTCACGCTGGAGGTGAGTCTGGGCTATGTGGTGACACCCTGTCTCAAAACAGGGTAGGGGGCAATGATAGAGATGGATTACTGGGACAAGAGAGATTGTACAGCAGGTGAAGACACTCACTGCCCAGCCTAACAGCATGGGTTCCATCCCAGGACCCACAAGGTGGAAGGCAAGACCTGAGCCCTGTAAGTCGTTCTCCACACATGGTGCACAAACATATACATAAAATGAGTAAGTATAATGAAGACTTTTTTTTTTTTTTGTCTTTTTGAGGCAGGGTCTCCAGCCCCAGCTGGTGTGGCCCCCAGCTGGTGTGGAACTCACTCTGTAGACCAGATTGGCCTGGAACTCACAGAGATTTACATACCTCTGCTTCCTGAGTGCTGGGATTAAAGGCATGTCCCACCTCGCCCGGCCATGAAGAAAGATTTTAAAGGAGAGGAGCCATTAATAACTTACTAGGAGAGCATTGGAAATGCTCAAAAGCAACGACAGCACTAGACGCTGACTCTCTACAGAGGAGCCCTGCTGCTGGAGGGATGACTCTACAGAGGAGCACTGCTGCAGGAGGGATGACTCTACAGAGGAGCACTGCTGCTGGAGGGATGACTCTCTACAGAGGAGCACTGCTGCTGGAGGGATGACTCTACAGAGGAGCACTGCTGGAGGGATGACTCTACAGAGGAGCACTACTGCTGGAGGGATGATTACAGAGGAGCACTGCTGCTGGAAGGATGACTCTACAGAGGAGCACTGCTGCTGGAGGGATGACTCTCTACAGAGGAGCACTGCTGGAGGGATAACTCTACAGAAGAGCACTGCTGCCGGAGGGATGACTACAGAGGAGCACTGCTGCTGGAGGGATGGCTCTCTACAGAGGAGCACTGCTGCTGGAGGGGTGACTCTACAGAGGAGCACTGCTGCTGGAGGGATGACTCTCTACAGAGGAGCACTGATGCTGGAGGGGTGACTCTCTACAGAGGAGCACTACTGCTGGAGGGGTGACTCTACAGAGGAGCACTGCTGCTGGAGGGATGACTCTACAGAGGAGCACTGCTGCTGGAGAGATGACTCTCTACAGAGGAGCACTGCTGCTGGAGGGATGACTCTCTACAGAGGAGCACTGCTGCTGGAGGGGTGACTCTACAGAGGAGCACTGCTGCTGGAGGGGTGACTCTACAGAGGAGCACTGCTGCTGGAGGGATGACTCTACAGAGGAGCACTGCTGCTGGAGGGGTGACTCTACAGAGGAGCACTGCTGCTGGAGGGATGACTCTACAGAGGAGCACTGCTGCTGGAGGGGTGACTCTACAGAGGAGCACTGCTGCTGGAGGGATGACTCTACAGAGGAGCACTGCTGCTGGAGGGGTGACTCTACAGAGGAGCACTGCTGCTGGAGGGATGACTCTACAGAGGAGCACTGCTGCAGGGGGGATGACTCTACAGAGGAGCACTGCTGCTGGAGGGATGACTCTACAGAGGAGCACTGCTGGTGGAGGGATGACTCTACAGAGGAGCACTGCTGCTGGAGGGATGACTCTACAGAGGAGCACTGCTGCTGGAGGGGTGACTCTACAGAGGAGCACTGCTGCTGGAGGGATGACTCTACAGAGGAGCACTGCTGCTGGAGGGGTGACTCTACAGAGGAGCACTGCTGCTGGAGGGATGACTCTACAGAGGAGCACTGCTGCTGGAGGGATGACTCTCTACAGAGGAGCACTGCTGCTGGAGGGGTGACTCTACAGAGGAGCACTGCTGCTGGAGGGATGACTCTAGAGAGGAGCACTGCTGCTGGAGGGGTGGTTCAGCTGGTGACATGCTTACTGTACAGCATGAGGACCGAGTTTGAATCTCTAGCACCCTGAATGAACAGCATACTTGTCCCAATTCTAGGGAATCTCTAGCACCCTAAATGAACAGCGTACTTGTCCCAATGCTAGGGAGATAGATAGAAACAGAGACTGGATGATCCCTGGGGTTTGCTGGCTGGAGAGTCTAGCCAAGTAATGAGCTCCAGGTTCAATGAGGGATCCTGTCTCCAAAAAATAAGGTAGCAAGTGAGTGAAGAAGACACCTGACATTAACTTCTGGCCTCCACATGCATGCATCCATGTGCACAACACATGTTCACACATACAAACATATACGTTCATATATACCATATGAGAAAAAAAACCTAAAATTTTTAAAAGGGAAAACTCATATGGCAAACTCCCAAGAAAGTATTAATTCCTTCCTTGTCCCAAAAGGGAAAGGCAGACAACGCTGGGAAACCAACGGTCAAACATCAGCTCCCATTGGCTGCCGTTTGCATTTTTATCACTGGCAACTGCATTACCGCCAAAGGACATGTCAAAGCAGAAAGACTTTTCTAAGGCGACCCACAAAGTGTCATCCTTGAAGCTAGCCCTGGACTCAGGGAGAAAAGAATAAACCAGGATTTGGAAAATCTTGTAAATGAAAGCAGAACCAACTCAAAACCGCATCAACATCAGCTTTGTGTTGTGCTTATGGTTTGATTGATCTGAAGATACAAAAGTTGAGACCCCAGGCATCCTCGGGGACTTGATGAAGCCGCCTCCTGGTCTAAGGTACTTACAGAGTCAAGAAGTGACCCAGTTCACCTCACAACCATTCAGCATTCATGAAGCCTCCTGCATGTTTTTTTTAATTTATTTATTTATATTTTTTTATCAAATCTAGACCCGTGTCCCCCCCAGCCCCCCACCCCACCAGACCTCATGCATTCTGTCAAACATGCTTTTCATCTCTTTCTCAGTCTTTCTCAATATTCTCCATGTGGAAGTTGACTGTTTTGAGCAGAAGTTCACTGTTTCAGTTAGTTCTTTGATGCAGTCCTTTCTGTTGTTCTTGTTGTTGTTGTTGTTGTTTCCAATGTGCATCACTCCCAACTGCTTTGGACAAAAGCTCAAGGGAGGTAAAAAAAAAAAAAATTAAAAAAAAAGCCTNCACTGCTCTGTAGGACCTCAAGACAAAGATTAATCCTAGCACAATAATAGTGGGGGATTCCAACACCACACTGAGCCCCTTAGATAGAACAACAGGACAAAAAAACCATACAAGAGAGAACATCAGTAACTGAACAATACACTAAAATGAACTTCACACACACACAATCTAGAAATATTCAACACCAAAACACGCCCCAGAGAATTAGTTTGTAACTCAGCACCTCAAGAAACAATGTCACACACACATTGACACACATATGGGCACAAAAGAAATCTCAAAACAAATACCAAAAAGGACTGAAATTATTCCGTGCATTCTATTAGGCCACAGTGCACGAGCGAAGCTCAATATCTAGACCATTAACCCCAAATAAGCCCAACCCTACGCTTACAAGAACACATGGAGACCTAAACAACACAATCCTGAATCCTGAATGGCAATGTGCACTGGGTAAGCCGGAAAAGGAAATCAACACACGAGTGCAAAAATAAAAATCACTCAGAGATGGAAAGAGATAACGCGAAATGTGAAACACACCGAACAATGACTTAATACAATCTTCAAAAGCATCTCTTACACGAAATTAGCAAGGAGCTGGAACCAAAACAAATGCCCCTCAACTGATGGATAAGTGTAAGTACGGGAAAATTGTGGTACATATCTAACACATATGGAGTTTTCAATGCAGCAGCTAAAGAAAAGAACAACATCATAAGCTTTCGACCAGCGAAATGGCTGGAGCTAGAGGACATACACATTCGCCGAGTGAAGTCACACAGTCCCAGAACAACAAAATGACGATGGTATCCCTCATTGTGGATGCTAGTGCCAAATAACTAGCTGTAAGTATTTCCTCGTGCCCATTGGCCCCTTGAGCATTTTTTTTTTTTTTTTTTTTTTTTTTGGCTGTATATTCAGAAGAAACAGGGTCTCCCCTGTAGACCCAGCTGCTGGAACTTACTCCTGTAGACCAGGCTGGCCTTAGAATCCAAAGATCCCCCTGCCCCTGCCTCCAAGTGCTTAGGATTAAAGGTGTTGGCCACCAAACCATTATTTTCTGTTCTTTTCTTTTTTTTTTTGGTCTTTTGGAAACGGATCTCTTCTCCGCTGGCCTGGAGCTCACTAATTTAATATCCAGCTGGCCTTGAAACTCAGAGATCCACCTCTTCGTGCCTGCCCAAATTGCTTGGGATGAAAGCTTGTGCCCCAACACCCGGCCTCTGCCATTAATAGTTTCTGTTTTATATCCAGAACTTTTCTGGGGGTGACAAGTTATGTGGAATGTCAGTTGGTTAGTTTAAAGATGCTTAATTAATTGCTGCCTTATATTATATTAGTCCGTAAAGGCTCTACGAGCAAGTGATTGAGCTGATTCTGGAGGGTCTCACATTGCAAGAGTGTTTGTTGGTGTTGCTGGAGATTGGCTCTGTGCATGATGCTCTTCCAGGGACTCAGTGCCTGGTTCCGTCAAGTAGGATGTTGTAGTAGGTATATGAATGTGTTTCTCATCCAACTTTTGGATATAAAGGGCTCAGTCATGTATTCTGGTCCCATGAGCTTGGCTAGTTGATCCACTTGTGCGTGTGAAGGTATAGGCATGCAGTGTGTCACTCTTGTGGTGGGTTATAGAGGAGCCTGTTCTCCACATATGAGTCTTGGCCATGAATGTACAGTAAGAAAAAACGGGCTTTGGGTTATTAAGCCCAGAGAAGTGTAGACTAATGGGCTTACTGTAACAGGCTTGAGCTTCATAGCATAGGGAACTGTAGTTAGAATGTAATAAACAGAGCTACACACAACAACACAAAAAGCAGGAAAGCACAATGTGTACGACTCGGAAGAAGCATCTTCCAGGTGTTGGTGAGGTGGCTAGAGTACAGAGATTCCTAGGCTTAGTGAGCCTAGTAGAAGTTCAATGGAAAATTGAGAACTTGGTCTTCTAACAAACCAATCAACAACCGAATCCAACCCAAGCACCAGCTCGAATCAGTGCCCACCCAAGGTTGGTCTTGGCTAGTGATGTTGAATTTAGAGTCGATGAGCTGTAAATTGTGATCTCCCTGGGTACCCATGGGGAAAGGAGATAGAATCAGCTAGCTGAGAGTTTTCTTTGGATATCAACTACACATGGTCAGAGATCACACATTGCAAAAAATCCACACGGACAGTCACACACGATCATCCACTCACACACTACACAACAGATCCGTGTATGCACAAATAGGTCAGGAGAAGAGGATGATAAACATGGTGGTATAGCCGGGTTCTGGGTGGGCGCATGCCTTTAATCTAGCATTGGGAGGCAGAGGGCAGGCGGATATCTTCTGATTCAGAAGCCAGCTTGGTCTACATGAGTTGGTTCCAGGACAAGCTGGGGACTAGCAGGGAGACCCTGCTGTCTCAAAAAGACAAAAAAAGAAATAAAAAAAAATGCAGGATTATGCATTCAATCAAAATCCCAGAGTTTCTTCACAGTGCCTTGGAAAAAAAAAGTCTTTAAGCTTCATTTGGAAAAATAACAGAAAGACACAAATAGCGCACGAATACTTGAGTGAAAAGAGCTACACAGGGGTGGATCTCTATACAAGACTTCAAACTATTACTAATCAGGGCTTTGATAGTTTGCCATAAATAATGCTTAGCTCTGTACTGGCACAAGAGATATCAGTGACCTGTAACCGAATGGGAACATAAGACCTTGAAGAGAAGTTCCAAACGCAGGAGCACATACAATTTGTCAGCCATCTTCATATTTGTACAAGTTGTGGCTCTAAGATAGTCACATAGGGAGAAAGAACAGGCATCTGGTCAAGCAAGTGGTGTTGGCAAAACTTGGATCACCACTTGTAGAAGATGAAATTAAGCGCCTTGTATCTCTTCGCCGCGTTCACAAGTCGAACTCCAGATGAATCAAATGACGTGCAATGTGAAACCCCAGAAGCTCTGAAGTGATTAGGTAGAAAAGTTGGCAGCGAGACGCTAGTAAGTACATAGGTGTTAGGTGAAAAGACTGTCCTAAGTCAGACTATGCAGCTGCGCAAGGAAATTAAGGTCTGACAATGACAAATGGGTCCTTGTTAAACTCAAAAGCTCCTGTTCATCAAAGAAACAGTCAAGGAAGGTGAAGAGAAAATCCACAAAATAGGAGGAAACCTTCACATCAGAAGAATACCTAACAAAAGCATACCTACATATTCACATATAATCTCAAAAACAAGAAGAAAGAAGAACAATCATCCCACTTCATATTAAATGGAGCAAAGAACTGAACAGAAGACTTCACAAGTGAGGAATTGTAGATGGCTGAGAAACACTTTTAGAAGTGTTCAACATCACTAATGCATTAAGGAAATGGCATTCAAAATCAGTTCTAAGATATTATCTTAGTCTTTCCTATTATGAGACTGTGAGGACAAGAAACATGATACAAGTGCTGGAGAGGATGTGGGGAATAAGTGTGTGAACACTCATCGACTGTCTGTGGATGTGAACTCATGGGCTAGCCATTATGGAAAGCGGTGTGTAGAACCTTTGGAAGACTTGGGAATGAACTTCATTCGCGGCCAGCCATACCATCCTGGGGCAGTACCCGCCAGTCTCACCCCAGCCGGCTGAGAGATACATGCGGACAGTCCATGTTTGTTTTTGCTCTCTTCACAATAGCAGGAGCTGAACCAACCCAAACCCCTCAATCTGATTGAGTGTATTATGGGAAATATTGTGCATCTACACAATGGGAGTTTTAATGCAGCAGTTAATGAAAAGAAGATCATCATAAGCTTTCGACCAGAAATGGCTGGAGCTAGAGACATACATGCTCGAGTGAATATCACAGTCCCAGAAAACAATGACGAATTGTATTCCTCATTCTGTGGATGCTAGTGCCAATTGAACTAGTCTGTAGAGTATTTCCTGTGTCTATGCCCTCTTGAGCTTTTTTTTTTTTTTTTTTTTGTTTTTGGTGTATTTCAGACAGGACAACGGGTCTCCCCTGTAGAACCCAGCCTCCTGGAACTTACTCTTGAGACCAGGCTGGCCTTAGAACTCACAAAGATCCCCCTGCCTTCCTGCCTCAAGTGGCTAGGATTAAAGGTGTGGCACCACATTCCAGAAGAGTAGAGGCTGCAACGTTGGGAAGAACAGAAGAAGGAGAAGGGGGAGGAGAAACGAACGACTAAAAATGGGAAAGGAAATGAAGACTTCCTTTGTTGGCAATGGGCTCGGAAAGACCATGTTCCCAGGGGCCACAGGGACTTAGAATTTTTAGAAAGATTTGTTTGTGATAGGAAAAGGGGGAGACGGCTCCCTCAGGTCACCTTGCCTGCCACTGTTTCCCATTAAACATGTCTTCCACTTTTTAAATAATTTATTTTTTTATTTTTTATGTGTATGAATGTACTGTCTGCATGTAGGTCTGTGCACCCGTGTCGTGGTCAAAAGCAGGTGTCGGATTCCCCTGGAACTGGAGTCAAAGATGGTTCTAAGCCGCCATGTGGGTGCTGGGAATCGAATCCAGGTCCAATGCAAGATCAGTCGGCGCTCTTAACCGCTAGGCCATCTCTCCAGCCCATGTCTTCCATTTTTGCAGAGCCGGTGTTGGTCCTTTTGGCTCCACCCCATTCTCAGTAGGCTCGGTGGACGGAACCGGAAGGTGGGTGGAGACAGACAGGTGAGCTGCAGAGAGCCCAGAATGCGCCAAGGGAGGGGAAAGGAAGACCTGGAGGCAGGCATGTCTGCCAGCTCCTGGCCAGTGGCTCACCTTCCCCACTACCTACTGTGTGCAAAACAGGGGTTGGGGGCACTGTACACGGGTCAGAGTGCTAGGCCAGCTGAACTCTCATCTGCTGTCTCACTGTGGGGCGGACTTGTAAACCTCCAGGCCTTGAGAGCAGATAGAAGGAATGCTGCCCTGTGGTCTGGAGAAAGGGACGAGCCTGCCAGAGACGAGCGATAAAGAGCCTGGAGCAGGGCGCAGAGGGACTCCAAGCTTGCCACCTGTGGCTGGACATGGGGCTGAGTCAAGCTCTCTGAGCTTCCTTGTTTCCTCAGTACAGCCTCAGGGGTTGTTGCCCAGCGAACTCCCAAATCCTGGTTGCTGATCCTGGTCCTGAGTCCCTGCCGATCCAGGGCTGAGGACCCACAGGCTGGGTTGAAGCTGGGATTAGGCTCAGATGAATGAATATATTTTATGTGCACATATACGTCATAGCCTGCATGTGGAGGTCAGAGGACAACTTTCAGGAGTTCCTTCCCTCCGTGTGGGTCCTGGAGATCAAACTCGGGTCATTGGGATTGGCAGCAAGCACCTTTCCCCAGTAAGCCAGCCCCCAAAATTTTAATTTTATTTATTTTCGTTATGTGTATGAATGTACTGTCTGCATGTAGGTTTGTGCACCCGTGTCGTGCAATGCCGTGGAGCACAGAAGAGGGTGCCAGATTCCCCTGGAACTGGAGTTAAAGACGGTTTTCAGCTGCCATGTGGGTGCTGGGGATCGAACCCCGGTCCTCTGCAAGAGCAGTCGGTGCTCTTAACCTCTAGGCCATCTCTCCAGCCCCAGCCCCCAAAATATTTTAATGAAATGTCTCCAAACAAAATTTAGACACATTTCGGCCACTTGCAGGACTTTATTTATTTATTTATTTTTTTGTCTTTTTGAGACAGGGTCTCCCTGTAGTCCCAGCTGTCCTGGAACTCACTCTGTAGACCAGGCTGGCCTTGAACTCACGAAGATCCGCCTGCCTCTGCCTCCCAAGTGCTAGGATTAAAGGCATGCGCCACCATGCCCGGCTAATCCTACATGTTTTTATCTCTTCTCTAGACCCTTTTGTGCATGCACGTGTCTGTGTGTGTGTGTGTGTGTGTGTGTGTGTGTGTGTGTGTTTTATGCATGTGTCTTGACATGTGTGTGGATATCAAAGAAAACTTTCAGTAGCTGATTCTCTCCTTCCACCATGGGTCCCAGGGATCACATTCAGCTCATCAGACTTACATTAAACCATCTTGCCAGCCCCACCTTGGGTGGGCATGTTGGCTGGTTGGTTGGTTGGTTGGTTGTTGGTTGGTTGGTTGAAGACAATGTCTCTCAATTTTACCTTGAACTCTACTAGGCTCTACTAAGCCTAAGGATGCTCTGTCTCTGCCCACCTCACCACACACCTGGAGATGCTTTTCTGAGTCTGTACCATTGTGCTCTGCTTTTTGTGTGTGTGTGTGTGCTCTGCTTTTTTACATTAACTCAGATCCCTATGCATGAAGTCAAGCATGTTACTGTAAGCCATTGGTCTAACCTTCTCTGGGCCTTTAATAACCAAAGCCCGTTTTTCTGTACTGTACATTCATTTGGCAATGACTCATGATGTGAGAAAGGCTTCTATAACCCACACAGAGTTGAACTTGCCTGGGCCTACCCTTCAAACAAGTGATCAGACTGCAAGCTTGGGACAGAATCAGGTGACTGAGGGGCTTGTTATCAAAGTTGGGATGAGAAAATTATTATCTACTCAAAAATCTACTTGAAGGACCAGGATACTGGTCCCTGGAAGAGCTCATGCACCAGGCCAATCTCCAGCACACCCAAAACAAACACTTCTTGCAATGTGGACCCTCAGAAATCAGGCACACTCACTTGATCCTAGAGCCCTTTACGACTAATATATTATAAAAGGCAGCAATAATTAAGCTCTGTTAATAATAAACAACTGACAATTTCACCATAACTTGTCCCCAGAAAAAGATTCTGGATAAAACAGAAAATATTATGGGGAGGCCGGGTGTGGTGGCACAAGTCTTTCATCCCAGCATTTGGGAGGCAGAAGCAGGTGGATCTCTGAGTTCAAGGCCAGCCTGGTTTACATAGTGAGCTCCAGGCCAGCTGGAGAGAGATCCTGTTTCAAAAGACCAAAAAAAAAGAAAAGAAAGAAATACTATGGAGAGTGAGGCCCCTCGGCTGATGGGAAGAAGAACAGAGGGAATGAAGACAAGGAAGTTAAGTGTGGCGTCAGGAAATCTTGAATTATTGATGATAATTTTTTGCCTTTTTCTTCGCTATTAAGTTATAGGATGTGAGAGTTTTCAAAGCACTTCAAGAGTCTGCCATGTAACTAGCACTGTGCCAGAGACAGGAAGACTAACGTTAGATATGGAAGGAATGAATTAGAAAACAGCAGCAGCAAACTCTAAGGAAACAAGAGCTTGGTTGCCCATGACACACAGCAGAGAGACAAGGCCAAATGAAGAAGCTTCCAGAATCTCCATTTGCCATAAGTAAAGTAGCAACACATAAAGGCGATTTGAAGGGCAGGGGGAATTCCGGCTTCCACCTGCCACTTCCTGACTTCATGTTCATTTGAGGTACCTGATCTTCCCCTCGTAAATATTTCTGACAGGACAACTAGCAAAAGAATTGAGTTAGCTCTACCCGTCCCTAATATTAGATCATTCTGGAGGAACTGGGGAAAGAAAGGGAAGAAGGCAAGGACATTTTCAAAACAGAAAACACAGAACCAAGAAAAACATTAAAAATACAATGATTTTCTACTAAAGAGCTCGTTATGAGCTTGTTAGATGATCATGTGATATAGTAGAGAAATTTGACCACCTCGAACTATTTAATAGTTTGTATCTTTGAGTTTATTTTGGGAAAGTATCAATGCTTATCTTCCTCCGTGTCCATGAGAATGTTCCATAGTTTAATTACTCCCTTCCCCTCTTAATCATCTGTGCTATTTATTTTTTGAGAAGTCTAAAGGACTATTCTTAGAAGGGCAGAAAAAGAAATATAGTTAAATAGCACTAGTACAAAGAAAAGGCACAAATAACTAAAAGGCATTCCAAGGTGTGAGAGAAAATGCCACTAGGCAGCTCAAATCATGCTGCTTCCTCTGCATCTTAGAGTATGAGTCAATCCAGCCCAGAGGTTGATCTGGATTCTGGAGCAATTATACACAGAAAATTTTGGATTTCAGCCCAAACTCAATACATACACATCGCCTTTTGCACAGCAGCTGCAGCCCTTTGGGGCTGGGAGATCGCTAATTCCCACCAGAGAGACAGCCATGGCAAGGTCTAAAAGGCGGTTGAAGTCATCTTTGCCCGCTCACACCTGACTGCATGTGGCAGGGAGGCTGGTGGGACCCACCAGAGAGAGGCCGGAGTCTGCCAGAGTTCATGGCCGCACACTCTGACTGGCCTAAGTTTTCCTAAAGACTGTGAAGAAGCTCACAAAACTCCTGGAAGACTAGGCAAGCACACTTGAAAGGTGTCTAACAAAAACAGTCCACAGATTCACAACCACTACACTTCTGAGCATGCTGTCCCAGACTCCTGAACAAAAGTATCACCTCATGTTCTCTGGAAGCCCATAGTCACCTCCATCTGTCACCACATCACCTTCTCCCCAGTAAGGTGGATGCCATAACCCACCTCCAGCCTCCAAGGTACTGTCAAATCCACCACTCACATGACTAGACCAGACTGATGGCATTCTAACAAATTCACCTTGGAGCAACACCTCACAGTGTCACAAAACACAAAAGGGCTGACAGGGCAGATTAGTGTGCAGGGGCACCTTCTGCCAAGTCTAATGACCCAAGTTCCATCCCTGGGCCCACATGGAAGGAGAGAACCAATTCTAGCAAGCTGTCCTCTGACTTCACATGTGCACAGTGGTGCACTCACACAGACTCACCCATGATCAAGCTATCAACAAATGTTAAAAATATATATAAAAATCTAAACAATTTCTTTAAAAAGCACAAAATATCTAAAGAGCTCTCAAAGAGCTGGAGTGATGGCTCAACAGTTAGGAGTAAGCACTGCTCCTGGAGAGGTCTAGAGTTTGGTTCTCAGCATCCGGCATCCACATTAGGCAGCTCGCAGCTGCCTATAACTCATGATCCTGAGGGATCCAACGCCTCTGCCTTCCATAGGCACTTGCACTCACAGGTACATCTCCATACAGAGATAGATGCACACAGTTAAGAATTAAATCTTTATGTAAAATGAACTCTCAAGCCAATAAGAGTCCGAGGTTACTGGGTATTTTTTTTCTTTTTTTTTTGTTACATTTTTTTATTTATTTTTTAATTAACTTTTTTCATTTTTTTATTTCCATTATTTTTACATTATTCCAAAATATGCATATATACATTCCACACATAAGTCAAAATTACAAATTCTGAAAATAAACTATAGGTTGATTCCTCAACACATATAGAGATTCACATTTTAACAGTAAATTTGCATGCAGGTATAAAGATGTGTAACTTTACATTCTCTTTTTTTTTTTTTTTGTTTTAGAATATGACTACCTTTCTTCCATCCATCCATATGGTAATTACAATGTGTGATTATAAGTGATAGGGCAACTCTAGAGTCCATTTAGAGATTCACATAGGAATAGCATGGTTGTTTGAGATACAATGAAATGTAGTAATGAAGTTGCTCAGTTTGCCTGCCAACTGGGGATTTGGTTTTAGCATCCACAAATCAGGGAAACCATTCACCTTTTTTTTTTTCTGGGACTGTGTTACTTCACTTAGTATAATTGCTCAAGTTCCATCCATTTACCAGGAAAGCTCATGATGTCATCTTTCTTTTTTATTTATTTATTGTTTATTTTTTATTATTTTTTTGTCTTTTCAAGACAGGATTTTCCTGTGGCCCCAGCTGTCCTGGGACTCACTCTGTAGACCAGGCTGGCCTTGAACTCACAAAGATCCGCCTGCCTCTGCCTCCCCAGTGCTAGGATTAAAGGCATGCGCCACCATGCCTGGCTTCTGATGTCATCTTTCTTTATTGCTGCATAGAACTCCATTGTGTAGATGTACCACATTTTTGTTATCCAGTCGTCTGTTGAGGGGCATTTGGGTTGGTTCCAGCTCTTTGCTATTGTGAAGAGAGCTGCAATAAACATAGCTGTGCATGTATCTTTGTGGTAGGATGCATCTTGTGGGTATATATGCCAAGGAGTGGTATGACTGGGTCAGATGGTAGGCTCATTTTGAGTTTTTTAAGGGTTCTCCACACTGCTTTCCACAGTGGTTGTACAAGTTTACATTCCCACCAGCAGTGGATGAGTGTTCCCCTTTCCCCACAACCTCTCCAGCATTTGGTGTCTTTTGTTTTCTTGATCTTGGCTAGTCTTATTGGAGTGAGATGATATCTTAGTGCAGTTTTAATTTGTATTTCCTTAATTATTAATGATGTTGGACACTTTTTTATTATATATGTATATTTGTACAAAATTATCAAATCTAGACCCCCAACCTATCCCCCTACCCCACCAGAGCTCATGTATTCTGCCAAACATGTTTTTCATCTCCTTATCAGTCTTTCTTAAAATTCTCCATGTGGAAGTTGACTGTTTTGAGCAGAAGTTCACTGTTTCAGTCAATTCTTTGATGCAGTCCTTTCTGCTGTTGGTGGTGGTGGTGGTGGTGTTTCCAATATGCATCACTCCTAACTACTTGGACAAAAGCTCAAGGGGCCGTGCACAAGAAATACTTACAACTAGTTAATTAGCATTAGCATCCACAGATGAGGGATAGATGTTGTATTAGTCAGGGTTCTCTAAAGAAACAGAAGCAACAGGACGAATATATAGCTATATACAATTTGTTGATTTGCTCATGTGACAGAGTTCAAGGAGTCCAACAGTAGCTGCACCACACTGGAAAGGCCGAGAATCCAGGGAACTGCTCAGTCCGCAAGGCTGGATGTCTCAGTAGTCCCAATCTAGTGCTGAAGGCCTGAATGGATTCCAGGAGATCTGCCGGTCTCAGTACATGCTGGGATCCGAAAGGCTGATCACAGCAGCAAGAGAAACTCACCAGATGAGAGAGGAAAGCCGCAGGAGAAAAAAGGGACCAGCTCCCTCTGCTGTGGCCTTAAATACTGTCTGCCGGCAGAAGGTAATGCCCACATTTGGGGTGGGCCATCCGGGTTGAGGTGGTCCAACCAGAAGACCCTTTTTCTCTTATTTGTTCCTTAATCCAGTCAAGTTGACACCCAGGATTAACCATCACAGATGTTGAACACTTTTTAAGATGTTTCTCAGCCATCTTTACTTCCTTAATTGTGAAGTCTCTGTTCAGCTCTTTACTCCATCTTTTGAGTAGGTCATTTGTCTTCTTCTTTGTTTTTTAAGTAGCTTATATATTCTGGATATTAATGATTTGTCAGATGTATCAGAAGGTTTCCTCCCACTCTGTGAGTTTTCTTTTCACTTCCTTGATTGTTTCTTTAGCTGTACAAAAGCTTTTGAGTTTCATGAGGTCCCACTTGTCAGCTGTTGTCCTTATTTCCTGTGCAGTTGCTGCTTGATTTAGAAAGTCTTTTCCTACACCTATGTCTTGTAGGTGGCCGCCGACTTTTTCTTCTATCACCTTCAGGGTTTCAGGTTTTAGGTTGAGATCTTTGATCTACATTTTGTACAGGGTGAGAGGTAAGGGTTTAATTTTGTTCTTCTACAAATGGTGATCCAGTTTTGCCAACACCATTTGCTGAAGCTGCTATCTTTCCTCCATTGAGGTTTTTTGGCCCCTTTGTCAAATATGAGGTGGCTGAAGTTATATGAGCTTTTGGATCTTCAATTTTGTTCCATTGGTCAATGGTTCTGGTTTTTTGTTTTGTTTTGTTTTGTTTTGTTTTTGCCAGTACCAGGCTGTCTTTATGACTATAGCCCTGTAGTATAGTTGAAGTCTGGCAATGTAATCCCCTCAGTATTGCACTTTTCACTCAGGGTTGCTTTAGCTATTTGGGGTCTTTTGTTTTTCCATATAAATTTAAGGATTTTTTTTCTAAGTCTGTGAAGAAGCTCATGGGGATTTTGATTGGGATTGCATTGAATCTGTATATTAATTTGGGTAGAATGGACATTTTTATTATATTAATTTTTCCAATCCATGAGCATGGGAGATCTTTCCATCTTTTGATGTCATTTTCAATCTCCTTCTTCAGGGTTTTAAATTTTTTGTTGTAGAGGTCTTTGGTGTCTTTAGTTAGGTTTATTCCTAGGTATTTTTTTGAGGCTATTGTGATTGGGAAGGTCTCCTTATATTCCTTCTCCAGTTGCTTATTGTTGGTGTAAAGAAAGGCTACTGATTTTTCTAGGTTTATTTTGTATCCTGCCACTTTACTGAAACTTTTGATCATTTCGCAGTTTTCTGGTGGAGTTTTTAGCATCCCTTAGGTAAACTATCATATCATCTGCAAAAAGGGATAGTTTGACTTCCTCTTTTTCAATTAGTACTCCTTTAATTTTGCTTTCTCACCTTATTGCCCTAGCAAGCGTTTCAAGCACTATATTGAAGAGGAGTGGCAATAGTGGACAGCCTTGCCGTATTCCTGCATTTAAGGGGAATGCTTCCAATTTTTCTCCATTTAGGATGATGTTGGCTGTGGGTTTCTTGTATATGGCTTTGATTACATTGAGGAATGATCCCTCCGGTCCAATTCCCTCTAAGACTTTAAGCATGAAGGGATGTCAGATTTTGTCAAAAGCTTTTTCTGCATCAATTGAGATGTTTGTATGGTTTTTGTCTTTGAGTCCATTCATGTGTTTTATGATATTTATTGATTTATGTATGTTGAACCATCCCTGCATCTCTGGTATTAATCCAACCTGGTCATGATGGATGATCTTTTTTGATGTGGGTCTGTATGCGATTTGCAAGTATTTTGTTGAGAATTTTTGCATCTGTGTTCATTAATGATATGGGTCTATAGTTTTCTTTCTTGTTTGTGTCTTTGCCTGGTTTTGGTATTAGAGTGATGCTGGCTTCATAGAAGGAGTTTGGGATATTTCCCTCTGTCTGTATCCTTCTAAAGAGTGTGAGTAGTAATGGTTGTAAAACCTCTTTAAATGTTTCATAGAATTCTGCTGTGTAACCATCTGGGCCTGGGCTTTTTTTAGTTGGTAGGCTTTTTATTACATCTTCAATTTCCTCAAGTGTTATGGGTCTGTTTAAGCTGTCAATCTCTTCTTGGTTAAGCTTGGGCGAATCCCAGGGTTTCAGATATTCATCTATTTCTCTTAGATTTTCAAATTTAGTAGAGTATAGGTTTTTGAAGTATTCTTGTATGTTTGTCGGGATCTTTCCTTTATCTGTTGTGATGTTTCCCTTTTCATCACAGATGCTATTGATTTGGAGTTGCTCTTTCTTTCTTTTGGTTAACTGGGTGTGCTGGAAGGCTTTAGTGTAAACTTGACACACCTGGGTTGAGGAAGCCTCAATTGGGGAATTGGCTCCATTGGATTGGCCTGTGGCCACATCTGTGGAGTATTGTCTTGATGGTCGAACAGTGTGGAAGGGCCCAGCCCACAATGAGTAGTGCCACCCTGGGCAGGTTGTGGTGTACTGTATAAGAAGGCAGACTGGGCATGAGCCAGGGGAGCAAGCCAGTGAACAGCATTCCTCCATGGCCTGTGCTTCAGCTCCTACCTCCAGGTTCCTGCCCTGAGTTCCTGTCTTGGGCTCCCTAAGTGATGAACTGTGACCCAGGAGATGTAAGCTGAATAAACCCTTTCCTCCCCAAGTTGGTGTCAGTCAGAGTGTTTTGTCACAGCAATGGAAGACAAACTAGAACAGA
>VZQC01004997.1:2131505-2168577 GCA_009823505.1 Rhizomys pruinosus
TTTTTGATAGTCTTCTTGAGACAGGGTCTCCCTGTAACCCCAGCTGTCCTGGAACTCACTCTGTAGACCAGGCTGGCCTTGAACTCACAAAGATTCGCCTGCCTCTGCCTCCCAAGTGCTAGGATTAAAGGCATGCACCACCACGCCCGGCTCCATAAGGAGTATTTCTATAAGCCCAGTATTTCTCTGCTGCAAAAACCTGATATGCGCCAAATTTTTTAAATTTTTCCTTATTTTTTTATTTTTTGTGCCTACATGTATATAAATGCACCTGTGCCATGCAATGCCTGCAGAGATGAGAAGAGGACGTCAGATCCCCTGGAACTGGAGTTATTGATGGTGGTTAGCTGCCATGTGGGTGCTGGAAATTGAACCTGGGTCCTCTGCAAGAATAACCAGTGCTTTTAATCACTGAGCCATCTCTCTAGCCTAAGGGACCAAAGTTTTAAAAAGGAAGAAAATAAAACTATAGAACAATAGCCCTGACAAAGATCTACACAATAATATTCTTTTTGTTGTTTTGTTTTTGTTCTTTGAGGCAGGGTCTTACTATGCAGCCCTGGCTGCCTCGAACTCATTATATAGACTCACAGAGATCCAGCCTGCCTCTGCCTCTGCCTCCTGTGTGCTAGCTTTAAAGGCATGTGCCACCACTCCCAGCTACAAAATATTCTTAATAATATACTTGCATAACAAATTCAACAGCACATTAACAGGTCACATTCCATGATCGAGTAGCTTTTGATCCAGAAATGAGAGGATGGTTTAGTATATGCACTCAATAAACATATTAAAGCACATAAGTAGAATCAAGGTTAAAAATCATATGATCATTTCAATAGATCCAGAAAAGGCCTTTGATAAATTCAACACTACTTCATGATAAGAAACCCTTGAATAAATTAGGCATGGTGGAAAGACTCAGAAAAAGATGCAGGACATGTATGGCAGAGTATAGGGATGGGGGGGGGGCGGGGGAGGCATGGAAAGGGAAGTAACTCTAGATTAGATTGAGAAATGATGTAAGACTTATGGAAAAAGTTTAATAACAATAAAAAATATTAGGCATGTTACCCCAATGTAGCAAATGTTCTATATGACAAACAGAGCCATTAATATACTAGAGGGGGATAAATACATTTCATCTAAGAAAGGAAAAAGACACTTGTGTCCAGCCAGTCTCACGACTCTTATCCTTATCTTACATAGTACTAGAAATATTAGCCAGACAAGTGCACCTACTTTGTGGCCGCCACTGCTTTTGCCATTCTTCAAAGACATGAGACATAGCTTTTTAACCCTCCGATATGGACTGAAGATTCATGTCTCTCCAAGAATCCTCCAAACCTTCAATGCCAGATGGGGACTACTGAGATACCCAGCTTGTGGACTGAGCAACTACTGGGGTTTCAGCCTCTTCAGAGTATAGACTGCCATTGTTGGACTACCCAGGCTGTATCATGGAGGCCAGTACAGGACGATCAAGAGAGGATGCTGTGCTTACTGGACCTTATTTGGGTGACCATGGGAAGGGAAGACCCCAGTGTGGAGCACAAGGGCAAGAATGATGGTTGTTTGGGCTGCCAAGGAGGAGCCTTCAAACACTTCCTTAAGGAAAACATGACATCTTTTAGCAAAAAAAAAAAAACACAAATTAAATCAAAACTAAAACACCATATAATTTTAAAAATCATAAAAAAAAAAAAAAAATCCTCCAACTCAGGTTATATGTTGGTATGTACTAGGTATATTTTCTATATTATAATATATTTATATACTATTATATATGTATAATCTATATTATATCTTATAATTTGAAGCATACAAGTGGAGAATAACAAACAACAACAAAAGAACTTGGGGAGAAAAAAAAAGCATCCTTAACCTAAACAGTTACTTTTCTCCCAAAAACCATAAGCCTCTGCTCTCTCTGCTTTGAAACACAAAAAAAAAATAACAAAAAAAAACTCTAGAAAGACTCAGAAAAAGATGCAAGACATATATGGCAGAGTGCAGGAACTCAGGTGGGATGGGGGGCATGGAAAGGGAAGTGACTCTAAATTCGACTGAGAAATGATGTATGATATATGGAAATAGTTTAATAACAGTAATAAATTTAAAAAGAATATGAGGAAGACTAAATAAATAAATTAATTAAATTAAACAAAGAAATATTAGCCAGAGAAATTAGACAAGAGAAAGAAATAAAAGATAGAGAGACAGAGAAGGAAGAATCCAAGTTATCCCTGCTTACTGAAGGTATGATTTATCCATAGAAAATCAAAAGGACTTTACCAAGTCTTTCCTCCTTGATCAGTAAATTCTGTAAAGTGGCAGAATACAAAATACAAAACATCCAAAAAGTAGTTCTTCCTACATCAATAAGGAACTCACTGCCAAATATGTTCTCCTGTTCTTAGAAGCTACATGAAAAAGACATAGAAATAAACCTTTAAAAGATGTGAAAGATCACTGAATAGAAATTATAAGCACCAAAGAAAGATATTGAAGAGACCCTAGAAGGTAGAAAGGCCTTCCATGTTCACAGACTGAGAGAACCAACATTCTTTTTTTTTTTTTTTTTTTTTTTTTTTAGGTATTTTTGAGACAGGGTCTCCCTTTAGTCTCAGCTGACCTCAGGTCTCACTCTGTAGACCAGGCTGGCCTTGAACTCTCAGAGATCCACCTGCCTCTGCCTCCCAAGTTCTGGGAGTAAAGGCGTGCACCACCAGGCCCAGCGGAGAATCAACATTCTAAAAATGGCCATATTACTCAAAGAAATCTATAAACTTAATATAATCCCCACCAAACTCCCAACAGCACTCTTCAAGAGCACAAAAGACCTCAAATAGTCAAAACAATCCTGAGCGAAAAAAGCAATGTTGGAGACATCCCAGTACCAGATTCAAGCGAAATATCCTACAGAATCACAGTGACAAAACAGCATGGCATTGGCACAGAAATAAACGCATTGTTCAATAAAGTAGAATAGATGACCTAGAAATAAAGCCATGGATTCTTGACGAAAGTGCCAAAACCAGACTTTGGAGCAAAGATGGCCTCTTTAATCAATAGTGCTAGGAAAAGTAGATATCCACAGACAGAAGAATGAAACGAGATGAGGCTTCAGTTTCTCATCCCGTAAAAATCTATTCAAAATGCATAGAAGACCTTAATATAAAACATGAAATGTTGAAGCTACCAGGAGAAGACTTACAGGAAATATTTCAAAATATTGGCACAGGCAATAATTTCCTGGATAAAAGTCCAACAGCCAAAGAAACAAAAACAAATTTGACAAATGGGATCTCATCAAGGTAAAAGGATTCTGCTCAGCCAAGGAATCAACAAACAAAAGGGACAATCTACAGAATGGGAGAAAGTTGCCATTATTTACCTGACAGAGGATTAATATCCTTAATATATAAAGAACTGAAAGGAAAAAAAAAAAAGAAAGAAAAAAGAGACAAGTAGCCCAACCTTAAAACGGATGAAAGAGCACTCAAGAGGTAGAGGCAGGTGGCTCTCTGTGAGTTCAAGGCCAGCCTGGTCTACAGAGCGAGTTCCAGGACAGCTGGGGCTACAGGGGGACCCTGTCTCAAAAAGAAAAAAAAAAAAAAAAAAAAAAAAAAAAACGAAAGATCTTAGTAGACACATCTCAAAAGAAGTACAATGGCCAACAAATCTATGAAAAATGGCCAATAACTTTAACTGCAAATCAAAACTACATTGACATTCCATCTCATACCAACCAGAATGACTATTAGCAAAACAAAACAAAAAAAAGTGAAGTAGTATGGCTCACACCTGTAATCCCAGCACTGAGAAGGCAGAGACAGGAGAGTCACTGAGAGTTGAAAATAAGCCTGGGCTACAGAGTGACTTATATAAGCCAGCCTGGGCTACAGAGTGAGACCTTGACTCAAATATTGGTAAGCATTTGAGGCAGGAGGATGTTGACTGTTAAAAGAAGTATAAATTAGTCTGGCCACTCTGGAAATCAGTAGAGAGGTTCCTCAATACAGAAGTACCATCTAATCCAGCTGTATAACTCCTAGGTATATACCCAAAGGCATATAATTCATGTTTATTACAGCACTATTCACAATAACCAAGACATGAGGTCAGCCTGTCCACAGATAAATGGATAAAGAAAATGCAGTGAGCTGGGGATGGACAGTGCTTGCTTAGAGTGGGCTTCATGACAGGGTATCAAGGATCAAACTCATTATGTGGCTGAGGATGGCCTTGAACTCCTGATCCTCCCGCCACTACCTGTCACATGCTGACATTACAAGTGTGGTTCACCTCACCCAACACACACATCCTCCGTGGAACGAGTGTGGAACTCAGAGGACAACTTGCAAGAGTGCTCTCTCCTGCAGTGTGAGTCCTAGGGCTCAGACTCCTGTCAGCACCTTTACCACTGAACCATCTCACTGGCACACACACTCTTTTGTTTTTTTGTTTTTGTTGGTTTTTTTTTTTTTTGTTTTTTTTTGTTTTTTTGTCTTTTTCAAGACAGGGTCTCCCTGTAGCCCCAGCTGGCCTGGAACTCACTCTGTAGACCAGGCTGGCCTTGAACTCACCAACTGCCTGCCTCTGCCTCCCAAGTGCTGGGATTAAAGGCGTGCATCACCACACCCAGCTTACATTCTTTATCTAGATAGCTGAGTCTTTGTCAAAGGCAAACTCTTGGCTCTTCTCAACCTCGTTGCAGTCCTTAAGGAAACCAAGTTCTTTTCCGTTTAGTGACTAACAGAGAAGGTGACAAAATAGTCTCTGTATTCCCTCTGGCCCCTGGAAGGTCTCAAGTTCCTATGGCTTTCCTCCTGAGAGACTCTGAGACTGCCTAAATGTATCAAAGGAAAGGCTAGCACAAGTATATCCCACACAGTATTTTGGATATACTTATGCTTCTTTTAAAAAGCTAAACTTTGCTCATTTGAAAGTAAATGAAACATGCTGGATTTTATCTGGTATTCTCTACTCTCTGCCCCCCTGCCCCACCCCAAGAAGCGTACCTAAGTCAGGACGAGAGTTTCTCTCTACCCCTCCTAGAGAAATGGACACTGAAGCTAACTGCAAGAACAAAAGAAGAAAAATAACAAGTGACTGAATGCCAATCCAACGTGGAAAGAATGCCACAGCACATTTGCTGACAGAGGCCAATGGAGCTTTCCAACAAAAACAAGGAAATTTAATCTCTCATTTGCAAAAGCTTCCCTCTTGCTAATTTGTTAAAAAGAACTCATGTACAGACACAGCACCAAGTGCAACTGACTGAGCTTCCTTTTTGTCTTCTATCTAAGTCAACTCCTGTTGATAAGAACTGCAAAGATATCAAAAATCTTGAGATTGGCTATGCCCCACAGGCTCTAACCAGTCCCATGTAAACTGCCCCTGTCAATCAAAGTTCCCTTCTTTTAACCAACCGCACCAGGCTAGTTGCTCAACCCAACTGCATGAGGCACTTGAGTTCAAAGTTGAAGGCTGTGCTGTGTGGTGCAGTAGCTTCCGCCGTACCTGTGGTCAGCGTGCCTTGGAATATTGATGTTCATCTTTTCGCTTAGCTTACTCCTGGCTCCTAGCCAGGGAGTATTGCAAATCCTGACGGAAAGATGCCTGCTCAGACTGCTCTCTGCCGTAGAGGGGGTTGTGGAGAGTTCTTCCCCCTTCCTCAACATCAGAGAACACGCTGTGCCAACTCCATGACCAGAAGGAAGGCAGGAATGATTTTCATCTGAACATTATAATTTACCCCCTGTGTGGATGTGTGCATGTGTTCATGTGTGTGCACTTGTATCTGTATGCATGTGTGTATGCATGTGTGTATGTGTGTGCAGAGGTCAGAGGACAATGTCAGTGTTGTTCCTCAGACATCTATCACTTTTTGTTTGGGTTTCTTGCCTCGCATAATGGTGCATGCACCATTATGCGAGGAAGGCAGAGGCAGGCTGATTTCTGTGAGATCAAGGCCAGCCTGGTCTATATAGCAAATTCCAGACCTGCTGGGGACCCTGTCTCAAAAAAAAGAAAAGAGAATGAGAGAGGAAGAAAGAGATAGAGAGAAATGTCCTCATTAGCCTGGAACTTTGCCAGGTGGGCTAGCTCACTGGTCAGTGAGCTTTTAGGGCTCTCCCTAGACCTGCCTCCCATCTCACGGGACCCGTGCGCATCCAACACACAAGGCTTTTTACATGTGTTCTTGGATTTGAACTAAGGTCCTTACTCTTGTAAGGCAAGTGCTTTACTGAAAGAGCCATCCTCCCAGCCCACGAATGTCACAGTTTGTCAATCAAAGCTCTTGTACCTGCTCAGCCAGGGCTACTGCTGCATATTGGATCGAGACCAAGCAGCCCTCAGAACTTGTCTTCTACCTCCCCAACTGATACGCTTTCCTGACTACCGTCATTTGGACCTTAAATCTCCGCCCTGCTGATGACTGGATCCTGGCCTATGGTGTGAGTGGGAGGTACAGGAGCTTTGGGGAGTCAGGGATTTCTGGGAGGTTCTATGCCATTCTCCATGTGTCTTTGAAGGGGCTGTGGAACTCTGGTCTTGATTCCTCTCTTCAGCTTCTGCCCATGAGCTAAGTAGGCTCTTCTACTCCACACTCTCACTGGGACCTGCTGCCCCATTACAAGTCCAAACTACAAGCCGACTAACCATGGGCCTAAACCTCCAAGGCTGTGAGCCAAAATCACCTTTCCTCTTTGTAACTTGATTGCCTCGGGTATTTCATTACAGTACTAGAAAGCCGACAAATACAGTAATGTACTTTTAAAATCTCTTTCCCTTTCTCTCCTTCTGTCTCCCCAGAAAGGTTACTTATGTCATTTATTACTCTGTAAGTTTTAATTTTGTTTCCTTTTGAGACAAAATTTCCACTAAGCTGGCCTCAAACTCACCCTATAGTATGACTCTGAACTCATTATCTTCCTTCCTCTCCCTCCCAAGTACCAGGGTTACAAGTACGTGCTATCACATCTGGTTTATGTGCTACTGGGGAATCAAACGTAGGTCTTCATGAATGCTAGGCAGTCACGCTGCCAGCCAAGTCGCGTCCCTGGCCTCCTCCATACATTTAGTTCCTTACAAAGTTGAATTCCATTTTTTTTTTTTTTTTTGTCTTTTTGAGACAGGGTCTCCCTGTAGCTCCAGCTGGCCTGGAACTCATTATGTATGTAGACCAGGTTAGCTTTGAACTCAGAGATCTGCCTGCCTCTGCCTTCCGAGTGCTGGGATTAAAGGCATGCGCCAGTATGTATGGCTGAATGTACTAGTTACTGTACCTGCTCACTGTAACAAGATAGCGGACAGAAACAGCTTAACTGAAAAAAGGATGATATCCCCCATGGTTCAGGAGACACAATGAATAATGGCAGAGATGGCATGGTGTATGCAGCTTGTAACTATAGAAGAGCAGGGTGAGGCAGCTAGTTACACTGTCTGTACAGTCAGGGAACCGGGACTGGGCTATGACCCATAATCCTCTGCCCCTATAGCCCTGTCTACCACCTAGGCTCCATGTCCAAAAGATTCTATAACTTCCTAAAACAGCATTACCAACTGAGGACCAAGTTTTCAGATGCATGATCCTGAGGGGGACATTTTTAGATTCAAACCATAACAAGTGATAGCTTAAAATAAAAATAAGACAATTATTAACTCCAAGAAAATGAAAAGGGTTTTTAGAAACAGGAACCAGAGTACAGCAAAGGTCTTTATTGTAATGTACATTTATATCATCAAAATAAAATCACATTTACTATCGAGTTTTTTATTTGATGTTTATTTGTTTGTTTGTTTGTTTGTTTGTTTGTTTGTTTGTGACAGGGTCTCTCTTTTAGTCCCAGCTGGCCTGGAGCTCACTATGTAGACCAGGCTGGCCTTGAACTCACAGAGATCTGCCTCCCGAGTCCTGGGATTAAAGGCGTGCACCACCACCCCCGGCTTCTATGGAGTTTTATAATGGTATTATTTTGTGTGTGTGCATGAAGTACAGAAGTCAGATCCCTTGGAACTGGAGTTACAGGTGTTTATGAGCCTCCTGATGTGGTCTTGGAACCTAGCTTTGGTCCTCTAACAGAGGAGCGAGAGCTCCAGCCTCTACTAGGTAGTTTTGAAAGAGTAATTTTCATCTCTGAGAGTAGAAAGTAGAAAGTGATTAGGAGGAAAAATAAAGAAGATAGAGTACTAAAAATACGTTATTTTGATAGAAATTGATATCAGAAGAACTAGTTAAACATTTGATAGTGACTTCCTGAGGGTTGTCGGGTATTGGGGGGTTGGACAAGCCAAAGCCATTTTTCATAGTTAACTTTATAATCTGACTTTAAATTATGTACATGCACAACTTTGAATTTAAAAAAGGACTCCCAAGATATTAAATCCTAGACATTATTTTAAGTCTACATCACTTAGAGAACCAGGCAGGGTACAGGGTAGGGAAACCATATAAGTTATGAACATTTGTGGTCACAGGGATAATACCACTGAATACTTGGTAGCAGTTCTTAGGAACAGTCACCCATCACCCAAATTCCTTGAATCCACAATTGAATGAAAGCTGGCTTGAGATCATCTATCTTTATAACCCATGTGGCCTCTTTCCAGAAATGTTTGACTTCCCATGTGCACTGCATTAAAAACAATAATAAAGTTAATCAAAAGGGCCTCCCACAAAATACTTTTGCTACATAAACCAGACCACAACATTTTTCCTATACCTACTAATGTCAGCAGTGATGTATCAGTGGTGGAAGCTGTAAAACCCTGAAATTGTCTACGAGGAGGCTAGGAATGGCATCTTCATTAAAGTTTGTGATAGCCAAGGGCCCAGGGGCAGAGATGACTGCCTGTCTTCCTCGGGGAAGTCAGACCATTCAGTTCCACTTGAATCCGTTAAGTGGGGTGGGTAACATTTACTGAGCATGTGCTGTGTGAGCACTGTTATTGCTTTGTGTACGTGAAGTCATTTCATCCTATTACAACTGTATGAAGTAAGTGCCAATTTTTTTCTTCCCTTTAAAGATGAAAAAACCAAGTTAAAAAGAGTTTAAGAGGTGTAGTAACGCTCACCCATAATCTCAACACTAAGGACAGTGAGTCAGGAGAATCACATTTGAAACCAGCTTGGGCTACATAGTAAAACCTGTGCCAGAAAAAAAGTTATATAGACATAGATAGATATAGATAGATATAGATATAGATAGATATGTGGATACACATATATAGATATACAGATGTATACATATTATATGTAGATATAGATATATATCTGTATATGTACACATATATAGATATATATACAGATGTACATATATTAGCTGTAGATATAGAGATATATAGTACACATATATAGATATACAGACATACACATATTATATATAGATATAGTTATAGATATATAGAAATATATATACACATATATAGATATACAGATATACAAATATTAGATATAGATATTGTTATAGATATAGATATATAGAGATAAATATGTACACATATATATAGATATATAGATGTACACATATTAGATATAGATATAGCTTTGAGATCCCCATAAACTCACGTGTTTGAACACTTTATCTGTAACTGGTGTCACTTCACTGGTCAGGGAAGTTATGGGAACTGGCTGGTGGGCATTAGTCACTAGGAGTGGGTCTTTGAGGCTTCTAGCCCAGCAGTGTTTCTGATCCTGATCTACGAAGATGCTGTTTGTTGGTTGCTGGCTTGCTTGGTTGTTTTCTGCTGCTCCTGTCGTTGTTCTTTTGAAGCAGGTCTGGTAACTCAGGCTGGCCTTGAACTTGCTGTGTGGCTAAGGATAGCCTTGAAATCCTGATTCTTGTGTCCATAGCCTGAGTGCTGGAATCAAAATTGTGCATCACCATCCTCAGTTTCGTGCAGTACTGGGAACTAAGTCCAAGGACCCATGCACAGTAATCAAGCACTCTACCCATTGAGCCTCATCCCTAGCCCTGATCGCAGCCACATGTTCCCACGGCCATAAACTCTACTATGATGAACTGAAACTAAACTCAAGTTGCTTCTTGCAACAAAAAGAGTAATGGGTATACCCCCCTAAAAGCAGGATAATTCCTCATTTCTTTCTTGAGAATGCTAAGCGGAAGCATCTCAAAAAATGTCAAATGCAGGATAGGGTAGGATGAGTCCAAACTGTACGACTCTGGTAGCTCAGGTGGTCCAGATGCCTGGGGTAGGTGGCCTCACCTTCACAGTTGGAGTGTGTGAGCTGAAGAGGGGACAAGGCAAGCATCCAGAGCTAAGTGAACTCAGAGTATAACCAACACCCTAAACAAGGAGAAAGCCAGCCGGCACTCCTCGAGCCCCAGTGGATACGCTCCTGCCCCCACGTTGAGAGCCAGGAAGAGGTCCCTGCTTTTCTTCATGGAACAGACAGCCTGTGTAAGTCCCTGAAAGCTAGCCATCATCCAAAACCAGATCCTTAAACTAAAATAACAAATGCCATCTACTGAGTCCTGGACACACCAG
The DNA here is from genome assembly GCA_009823505.1 of Rhizomys pruinosus. Taxonomy (NCBI): domain Eukaryota; kingdom Metazoa; phylum Chordata; class Mammalia; order Rodentia; family Spalacidae; genus Rhizomys; species Rhizomys pruinosus. The sequence goes on from VZQC01004997.1 coordinate 2,142,024, forward strand.
GACTCTGAGCAGCATTCCCCAAGTTCTTATCTCATCCCAGCTTCCATCAATCCCCAGATTGGGAACTGAGGGTCCCAGAGGGCAAATGGCTCTCCCACATCCACGTGGTTATTAAGTGGTCTGGTTAAAATGCAAGCCCAAACCATCTCATCTCAAAATTTTCTTCCTTTTAAAAACAAGAAAGTAAGACAAATCTGTTGATGCTGTTTTGAGGCAGGGGCTCCTATATCTCAACTTGCCATCAAACTCCCTATGTAGGTGATGTCACTGCCTTGAACTTCAGACCCTCTTGTCTCTATCTCCAACAAGCTGAGCTTACACAAGTAATGAATGCTGAGCACAGTGGCACATACCTTTAATCCCAGCACTTGGGAGCCAGAGGTGGAGCTCTACGAAATTGAGGCCAGCCTGGTCTACACAGCCAGTTCCAGTCCAGCTGGAGCTACAGGAAGATGCTGCCTCAAAAACAAACAAAAATAAGGACATTTTAATTGCCAAATTTTTAATGTGACCACTAAAGCCACAAATAATAATAGTGGTACAAGATTGAGAACCCACAGGAAATAATTCCGAAATTGAAAGTCAAAGAGCCTCATCATTTTTTTCCAGTGGGGGTTGGTGGGTTAAGACAGGATCTAACTATATAGCTCTGGCTGATCTGGAACTCACTATGTGGACTCAGCTGGCCTCAAAGTCACAGAGATCCACCTGCCTCTGCTTCCTCAGTGCTGGGATTAAAAGCGTGTGCCAGGAGCCCTGGCATCAAAGTGCCTCATTTTTACAACAACCTTTAAAACTATTTTATCTGGTCTTGGGTCATTATCATCATTGTCATTGTCGTTCTTTAAAAATGACTATTTTCGCCAGGTGTGGTGGCGCACCCCTTTAATCCTAGCACTCGGGAGGCAGAGGCAGGCGGATCTTTGTGAGTTCAAGGCCGGCCTGGTCTACAGAGTGAGTTTCAGGCCAGCTGGGGCTATAGGGAGACCCTGTATCAAAAAAAAGTCTATTTGCTTAAAATTAAACAGCCGGTAACCAGCAACAACAACAGAAGAAAGCCATGGAGCCCCTGTTCCATCCTTATGACCCTCTGGACTTCAACACTTGACCACACTGGTCTGTCTTTTTCATATGCAATTTTAGACCTCTCCCTAGCAGTTCCAGGGGAAATGTCTGTTTCCTAACTAAGGTTTTCATTTAAAATGTCAAGGAACTTATAATGTGGCCCTGGCTGGCCAGGAACTCATGCAGGAGATGGCCATCATCAAAAAACAGATCATTAAACCAAAATAATAAATGCCATCCAGAGAGTCCTTGACACACACCAGGGCCCTAAACAGCATTCCCCAAGTTCTAATCTCATCCCACCTTCCATCAAGCCGAAGTAGGTCTCGTTACTGTTATATTTCCTTCAGTTTCATTCTGGGTCGTGCACTGGGGCCTTGGCATTTGCAGAGGCCCCTGCCCTCTCTTTTCGGCAGTTTCCCTCTTCTTATGTGAGGATCTTAGTTCCCAAGAGGCACCTAGAAGGTTGGGACTTGTTCTAACCTTGTTTGAATTTCCCTTTGCTCATTTGCATAGCACAAGGTCATGTGCAACCTCACAGATGGTTGGCTTCCTTATAGGGGAGAGAGGGTTGGAGGTGGGAGAGGTTCACAAAAAAGCAAATGCAGTTCAAGTATGGAGAAGACTTCCCACTCACATCTTCTACTGATGTGTAAATTCTCTAATACTGAAAAAGGAAACGTGCTCCTGGACTAGGGCTCTGGCTCAGTTGGTAAAGTGCTTGCCTCACAAGCGTGAGGACTTGAGTTTGATCTCCAGACCCACGTAAAAATGGCAGGTACAGGAGTGCGCGCTTGTAATCCCAGTATCGTGCCGTGGAGACAGGAGGATCACGGGGACCTTGCTGGCCAGGCAGTCTAGACTACTCAGGAAGCCTCAGGTCCTAGCCAAAGACCCTGTCTCAAAAAAACAAGTGGCCAGCCCCTGAGGAAGATATACCAGGCTTCACCTCCATCCTCCACACGTAGATATAACTATACACCCACATTAGAACCATGAATCAGCAGAATGCTGAATAAGTAGAAATACTGTAAGAAGAAGAACTCATGTTTTTTCTGCAAAAAGAACTGGGCAGATTGTTTTTCCTGGCTTTTAACAGATAAAATTAATAGAGCACCTAGTAATGAAGGAAAATGACTCAGAAATATGAAAGCGGTGTCTAGGCAGATGGTCCACTTGCGGGAGAAGCTCATGGTCACATTTCGATGTGACCTCCCATAACATCGCACGGCTCCTGGGAAAGGTCACAGCAGCAACTTCCCCATCATCCCTTACTCTGTGGCAAATAAAAGTGGGATGGGCATCAGTGATGCCCATCCCGTGCATTTATTTATTTATTTATTTATTTATTTATTTATTTATTGTTTCTTTTTTCTGAGATGGGGGCTCATGGACCACATGCTTTTAATGAATACATGGACCATCCCTGCCTTTCTTTTTGCAATGGTACCCAACAGTCCCGGGGTCTTGAAGTACCAAGGGGTGAGGTGAGCCACCAGGTCTCAGATAAACATGTAGTCAAATGAGGTAGTAAGAGGGACGCCAAGAGGACAAAACATTTCACCTGGTACAGTGGTGCACACCTTTAATCCCAGCACTCAGAAGCCAAGCAGATATCTGGGAGAGAGAGGAGCTCCAGGCCAACTAAGACTACAGGGAGACACTGTCTTTAAAAATACAAAAATATAATACATTTAGATTAATTTCCAAGACTGCTGGTTCTTTGGTCTTCTAGAACATGGGGCTGCACTCACAGCCTGGGAAATGCTGGTATAGACTCACTCGCCACATCTGGCCCTTGGAGAGCTGGCGCTGTCTGTCCACTCGCTGCCATGAGCTCCAACTATGCGTCTGTTTTCCACTTCATTAGAGGAAGTTTGGTCAAGAGGAGGCAGTTAGGGAAAAATAAAAAGCAAGGAAGGCAATTCCAGTTCGATTCCTCACATAGTCATGAATTGTTGATAGTGACCAAATATAGGGAATGACTAACTATTGCAAAGTCTTAAAGCAGTGGGCGTCAGGGGCGGTATAACGATGCAGCTCAGGTGGTAGAATGCTTAGATAACATGAACGAAGCCCCAAGTTTGATCCCCAGTACCACATAAACCAAGTACATGCCTGTAGTCCCAGCATTCAGGAAGTAGAGGCGGGAGGATCAGTTCAAACTTATCCTTGACTACATAGAGAGTTCAAGGCCAGTCTTAGCTACATAAATCCTGTCTCAAAAACAAAGAAACAATGGCAGGGCGTGGTGGCGCACGCCTTTAATCCTAGCACTTGAAAGGCAGAGGCAAACGGATCTTTGTGAGTTCAAGGCCAGCCTGGTCTACAGAGTGAGTTCCAGGATAGCTGGGGCTACAGGGAGACCCTGTCTCGAAAAGACCAAAAAAAAAAGCAAGCAAACAAAAAAGTTAAAAAGTTAGAATGATAGCAGGAGTATATTTCTTAAATTGATATTATCTTTCAAGGGGGGAAGGAGAGCAGGGACTTCACGGCCACAGCCCACTGTGAGGTCAGGGGACACCTACTAGTCATCAGGTCTCATCTTCCACCATGCGAGTCTCATAGGTCAGACTCGGCTCATCAGGCATGGTGGCCGCCCCCTTCCTCCTAAGTGTGTCAGCAGCACACAGATACATTTTTAACTCACCGAGAGCTCAAGTGCTTCTGACACATTCGAAGTTTTTACTTCCAGTGGCAACAAATTTCTTTTCTTTTTTATTGACTTTTTGCTCATTTTATACAATACATTCTGATCACATTTGGACCTTCTCCCTTCTCTGCACCCCTCTCAGAAGCCTGATTTCATGTACTCTGCCATGTTTATTCAGGTCACTGTGTCTCCAAGTCTCCTTCAGTGTGCACCCATCCAGTGAAACCTCATTAACCTATCTAGCATCACACCCTTAAAGAAAACCAACTCTCCCTCTCCCAGTAGTTTTCATTTGCCAGTTCAGCTAATGTTGGGGCTTCTTACCCATCTCCCCACTTCCATGCTGGGAATTTTCTGGCCTGACTTGCATGGTCTTGTACATCCTGTTTCCATTGCTGGGAGTTCATATGAGTAACTTCTCAGCTGTCTAGAAAACTCTGATTCCTTGTGGTCACCTGCCACCTCTGGCCCTTACAATCTTTCCGCCCCCTCTTCCACAGTGGTCCTAGATCCTTGGATGACAAAGGTTTGATAGGTGTCCTCTTCAGGGATCAATTCTCTGCAGTCTCTTGTTCTGTATACTTTGGCCAAGTTGTGGCTTTCTGGGTTAATCACCATCTGTTGCATGAGGAAGATGCACAGGTGAGAGTTGAAATATGCATTAATATTTTTTCCACCCCCTGTTCCACTATGTCCCCTGAGCCTTAGGTGTAGAGGTCAGATTTCTCTTCTTGAATAAAAACATTAAAATATCCCTTCGATGGGGGTAGGGCTCACACCTATAATCCCAGCACTTGAAAAGTGAGGCAGGACGGTCATAGTGAATTTGAGGCTAGCCTGGGCTACACAGTGTCTGTCTAAAAAAAAATTCGTTAATTAATTAATACTCCTTTATGGCTTGCAATAAAAAATCAGACAGACAGGTATGTAAAGAAGTGCTGAGACCATGCATGGCTCCCACAGAGACCAAATCAGTTTCAAGCTAATCACAGAAATGGGCAGATTCTCAGATTCTGAAAGAAACTAGGGTAGTATGTCCCATGGGAATGTGCCTGCAAGGCTTGCTGTCCTTATCAAGCGAACTTTGATGCTGACTTCCTGCCACCGTGTCCTTTCAGTGTGACTCTTTCAAGACATTCTTCCTGGTCCTGTATGGACAGTTTTCCTGCAAGTCGGTACCTGTGCCCTCTACAACTAGGTTCATAAGCTTCATTGTGACACTGATAACGAATGTTCCATCATGGAACTGAAGGGTCACTTGTTAACATGGAGGGTTTTTTTTTTAATCAAAAAAAGAAATCTCAAGAGATAATGTTACCATTCTTTTATAGCTTTTCAAATTACGTTTTTTATGCCCAGAAACACGGAAGATGCTAAGCAACAATAGAGAATCACAACTTCCAAAATGAGGCTCATCCATCACTGGTGATGTCAGGGAAATTGGTGAGCAGGTGCAAGCAGACTCTCAAAAGATAGCCTTCACCACTGTAGGAACCTTCATTATCCCCACTTGGGTTTTGAGTACCTACTAAGTGCAAGACATCAATGAGCCACACACAATTCAAACCTGAGCTCTGAGGACATGCTGGGTTAAATTAATGACAGTACCACTAGGGTCAGTATGGTGAGCACCATAGACACAAGATTCATGAAGTCAGGATGGTATGTCACCTGGTGGACACTTCTACAACTATGGAGCTGACTGGAACACTGCTTTCTAAGGGCTAGGGATGTGTTTCCATTGGTAGAGTGCTTGCCTGACCTGCATGTAGCCCTGGGTTCATTCTTCAGTATAAACTGGGCACCATGGCACAGGCCTGAAATTCCAACACTCAGGAGATAGAGGCAGGAGGATTAGAAGCTCAGGGCCATCCTTGGCTACATAGTAAGTTTAAGGCTGGCCTGGGCTACATGAGATATTATACATATATATATATATATATATGATTATGTTACTAATCAAATCTAGACCCGTGTCCCCCTCCCTACCCCCCACTCCACCAGAGCTCACATGAGACATTTTATATTAATAAAGGGGGCAATGATGTAGCTCTGATAGGAAACAGGAGAAAGTTAAGCGCGGCAGAGGTTGGGGTGCAGGGCATTTCTCAAAACCCGTCTGTCCGTGCCTGTGGCAACACCCATTTCTTCCCACTACAGCATTGCAACACTCCATCCCTGAAACTGACCTAGTTTGTGTCTTTTTCTTAAGAAGAGTTCCGGAGGTGGCCCTGGCCCCATGCAAGGATAGTAAGAGGGGCCCTGTACCTAGAAATATGGTGGGACTTTTCCCTCACTCCAGTGACAGTTTCTGGGTAAGATGAAGAAAATATCTGGACACATTCTGCAAAGATGAGGGGTACCCCCAAGGAGAGACCTTTGGTTTTCTCTCTAGCTACCTGGCCACTGGTCCCCAGAACCAGTCATCAGCTCAGGACAGTCCCTTCATGGCCAGGTCTCTCAAACTTCCTCCACCTTGGGAAGGAGACACTAGGCTGCCATGGACAGAAACACAGTTTGTTAGGAAGTCTCAAAGACCTGCACCCCCGCCTTGCCTTCTCCCACATCCTCCCTCCCCCGGGGAAGCTTCTGAATGGGGCAGTTTTAACTCCTGCCCACCTCTCTCTCACCTTGACTTTGTCCCTCTCCACCAGGGGTGTCTCTCTACTGTAGAGTCCTCTGCAGGCCAGTGATGGCCCCTCCCTCTGCTGATGTGCTTCTCCAGCCTCTTGCCCTCCCGAGACCCACCCAGGCCTCCCACACCTCCCTGCCAGCAATGACCTGCTTCCCACCCATCCCTGACTCCAAAGGGAGACGCTGGCCATGGCTTTGCTCTAGGTACATGGCTCTCCGGCTGCTGATAAGCTCCCTTCCCTCTCCACACCCCACTTCTCTCTCCTCCCTCAGGCTGGAACACTGATCCTCTGCCTGGCTATTCTGAGCTTGGACACAAAGAGAAAATCCCCAGACGGTGCCAGCTCCCACGGCTTTCCCCGATGCCCTGCACTGACACTAAAGGAAACGGGCCACGCCCACAATTTCTCAGGCCTGGGTGTCTTGAGGCAAGAAACCACCAACCCAGAAAGTCCCCAGTCTTCAAAGCCCATCTCACTCCCGAATTTTCTCTTTAGGATGTGATAAGACTCTTCAGACAGCTAATGAGTCACCAAATAATTATCTGGCTATTTCACCATATGCATGGTATCAAGCTAGTCACAGCTTAGTCAGCATGGAATCAACCTCCAGGTCTCAGTGGGTTGTGATCAATGAAGTGTGCCAACAATTCTCTACTTGACTTGGGAACCCCTGTCCACCTGTGTCATCTCATGAGATGAGGGCTGCAAAGACTCTTTACCATGGCCAGCCCCAGAGACATGAGAGTGGACCCCAGAGCCCTTGGACATTTTTTTTTTTTTTTTTGTCTTTTGAAACAGGGTCTGCCTGTAGCTCCAGCTGTCCTGGAACTTGCTATGTAGACCGGGCTGGCCTTGAACTCACAGAAATCCGCCTGCCCCTGCCTCCCGAGTGCTAGGATTAAAGGCATGTGCCACCATACCCAGCTAGGCCTTCGACTTTCTAATATCAGGACCTAATGGTTCCTGGGTGATGTTCACTGTATTGTATTTTTTCAAACCAAGGGATCTGGGTACAAATCCACTTTCTCATCTTTCCCAAAGAAATGAAGTCTTGTATCCATCCACATTAGGATCTGTTAGAGTCCTTACTTAAAAAAATGCAAGCTCTTCAACCCCACCCCAGGCTACTGACTCAGAACGTCAGTGTGGGTGGGCCTGGGACTCTGTATCTCCAACCCTTTTCCCACAGGAGCCTCATATGCATTGGTGTTACTGAGCCACTAATTCAACTCTATTTTGAATTTCCTTTTTTTAAATTTTTATTTATTTATTTATGTGTATGAATGTACTGTCTGCATGTAGGTTTGTGCACCCGTGTCGTGCAATGCCATGGAGGTCAGAAGAGGGTGTCGGATTCCCCTGGAACTGGAGTTCTCCTGGAATTGGAGTTACAGACGTTCCTTAGCCGCCATGTGGGTGCTGGGGATTGAACCCGGGTCCTCTGCAAGAGCAGTCGGTGCTCTTAAACGCTAGGCCATCTCTCCAGCCCCCTATTTTGACTTTCTTAAAACTTTTCTTAGTAAGGAGTTGGCTTTTTACTGAAGTGGGACTATAAATAGAAATAGTTCTACGTCACTCAGCAACCACTCGGCCACTGATCCACAGAGAGAGACAGAAACCTAGAGAGGCTCAAGTTCTCATAGAAAATGAAAAAGTGGACAGACATGATGGTGTACATCTTTAAACTCAGCACTTGGGAGGCAGAGGCAGACAGATCTCTGTGAGTTCAAGGCCACCCTGATCTATACTGTTTCAGGAATAATGACAAGAAAAAAGCCTATGTGTTCATTTTTTCAATATTTTAAATCAACTGCTCATTGAATCCATGGATGGGGAGGACAAACTGTTCCTCGTGCGTCGACACTGGTGACTTCCTACTAACTGTTCGCGTGAAGGCAACTCGGCGCTGAGCTTTTCACATAATCTTGAGGCCTCCCTGAAGTCCATTCGGCCTTCACACCACAATCACACATATGGGAGTGGACAAAAATAAGTCCCATTGTGTCTCCTACATACTATTTACCTGAGGCCCCAACAGGAGCATGATGGAGTCCCCTGCCCTCCCACAAGGGAAAGAAGCTCCCGGACCACGTGGGCCCAGTCTTCCAGCTCAGAAGGAAGGCAAGAAAAGCCATTGGATATTAGCAATCTTCTTGCTTGTCGTGTTTTCTGGGGCATAGTTCCTTTGGCCTAATTTTTGTAACACAAAGTGGTGGGTCAGTTAGTTCAAATGGTGGTGTGCATGGATCCCACCTAGGAGATGGACATTTCTCATAAGACATTTATATGAAGAAAGACGTGGGCGGTGTAGTGACCTCTGCGGCTCATCACCTAAAGTCCACAGCCCACATCCACCTATGAAGCAGCAGAACTCACCTGGAAATTCTGTGTGATTGAACAAAATGTGATACAAGCAGCACCAGCTACACCTGAAAAGGAAAACAGCTTTCCATCTTAGCTCTGTACAAGGGAGGGGAAAGTATTAAAGGAAAAGAAAAAAGATGGCGTTGCACCCAGGATGGAGCTGGTACAGTGCTGAACGCCTGTAAATCACAGCACTCAGGAGGCAGAGGCAGGTGGCTCTCTGTGAGTTTGAGGAAAGCCTGGTCTACAGAGTGAGTTCCAGGACACCTGGGGCTACAGGGAGACCCTGTCTCAAAAAGACAAAAAAAAAGTTCAAGTCTGGGGCTGGAGAGAAGGCTTTGCAGTTAAGAACACTGGTGCTCTTAACAGAGGACTCAGGTTCAAATCCCAGCAACCACATGGCCGCTAACAGCCACCCATAAGTCTAGTTCCAGGAGAGTCTGATGCCCTTCTCTGACCTCAGGGGGCATTGCATGACACAGGTGCATTTACATACATGCAGGCAATACACTCACTCACAATAAAAATAAAAATAATAAAATTAAAAGATAAAGCTCAAGTCTGTCCGCAGATACATCGAGTGTCTGAGGCTACCCTGGGCTACATGAGCACCTGTCTGGAAAAAAACCAAAGCAAAACTCAGGATCTAATTAATTCATTTCAGCCATGTAGAATCCATACAATTGTCTCCTTTAGAACCAGATCTTCCATGGCACAGATCCCGAGTCTTTATCCCTCACATAATAGCATAACAACTCAAATACCTCCACTCTAAGATAGTCCATTTCTTCTAAAGCCATTGAAAAGGCTGAACTGTGTGGAAAGACTGGGCTCAGGAGAAGAAGGGGAGGGGCTCGTTGAAAGGCAATGACGTGTGCGCGTGCGCGTGTGCAGGAGTGTAGCGGAGTGTTCTCTTAAAAGATAGGTGCTATTTCAGACTTCCTCCCATACAAATGTAACAAAAGAATCCAGAGCTTAGCGCCACAGCGTGCCCATCTGTCGACAGGCTATTCAATTAACTTATTGTTGCCATTGAAACACCAGCTCTGTGTGTCTGGGAAAGAGGAAGTCCCAGGTGCTAAAGTGACAGCCACTGAGCTGTTGGCAGAGCGCAGAAGGTAACTTGTTCCATCCAGGCCGTTGACTCCCTCTTCTTTCTCTGGCTCTTTCCCTTTCTTCCCTTTCTCGCTTTCTCATTCCTTTTTTCCTACTGTAGGACTCTTCCCTTTTCTTCTCTGGTGCCTGGGAACACAAGATGCCACCCTCTTGATTTCAGTTCTGCACCTATTCGTGAATAATAAAGTCTCAGACTTTGCAAAAGCTTCCACTTATTTGACCCGGGGCCAAGAAAGAGGGAAGGGGGAATGACGGGAGTTTTTGTGGGTTGGGTTTTCTTGTTTGGGTTTTGGGTTTGAGGGGGAAGGGGGGTGGCTTTCTACTTCACCTCAAATGAACTTCAAACTATTCCCACCCTTCCCTTACATGAGATTTTTAATTTCCATTCTCTATCCTCCCACCCTAAAAATCAACTCTTGCTTTCATTCTCGATGGGGCCAGTGCACCTGCACAGAGGCTTCATCCAGACTGAAAAGGCATACACACATCAGCTGTCTGCACCAACCTTAGGGGACCATCAAGGCAGACAACGCTGGGGCCACCTTGACTCAAGACAACTGCAACTGTAAATTTAAGGCTACAGTGGGACCTCTGGGCTTAGCATCCTATGTTTCATTGTGAGCAATGGCTCAGAAGGGGAAATAATAGCTCTTAAAGCAAAAGAGCATGAAAGCGATATCCACAGATGTATTCTAAGCATCATATCTAATTATAAAGAATGAATCACAAATTTAAGCATCTTAAATATAGGCATAAGAAGAAATAATTAACTGTCAAACAGGAAGCTGCTTTTGCTATCAGATTGCATCGTTTACAAACCAACAGAAGCATGGTGACAGCATAGGAAAGACAGAGAGGATCCTTCTTTTTTAATTTTTTTTAATTTATTATGTTTTTATGTGTATGAGTGTACTGTCTGCATGGAGGTTGGTGCACCCGTGTGGTACAATGCCAAGGAGGTCAGAAGATGGCGTAGGATTCCCCTAGAACTGGAGTTATAGACGGCTCTTAGCCGCCATGTGGGTGCTGTGAATCAAACCCGAGTCCTCTGCAAGAGCAGTTGGCACTCTTAACTGCTGAGCCATCTCTCCTGCCCCGAGAGTATCCTTCTAATGGGGTTTCAGTACTCTGTTCACTTTTGCAGTGTGTTGAACAAGGCTTTATATAGCAGAACACCCTGTGCATGGCACTACAAAACTGACAAAGTACAAGGAGACACTCTGTCTTATTTAGAAAGGGATATTCTGGACTGGAGAGATGGCCTAGTGGTTAAGAGAGCTGAGCTCTTGCAGAGGACCCGGATTCAATCCCCAGCACCCACATGGCGGCTGTCTGAAACTCCAATTCCAGGAGAACTCCAGTTCCAGGGGAATCTGACACCCTCTTCTGACTTCCGCGGCATTGCACGACAAGGGTGTACAGTCCTGCATGCAGACAGTACATTCATATACATAGAGAAAAATAAATAAAAAATTTAAAAAAAAAAAATAGAAAGGGACATTCTTTGGAGGCGACCTTCAGCCATGAATACCTCCCTTCTGGTTGTGTTGTATTTGATGACTTCAGCAGTCATGGTTATAAAGAAGCTTCAATCAGGAATCGGAACATAGCTCAGTTGGTAACGTGCTTGCCTGCTGTGCCCAAAACCTGGTTGTCATCTCCAGTACTGCATAAAACTGGGCAGGGTGGTTCATGCCTACCTCATCCTTAACTACAAAGAGTGTTTGTGGCCGGGCGTGGTGGCGCACGCCTTTAATCCTAGCACTTGGGAGGCAGAGGCAGGCGGATCTTTGTGAGTTCAAGGCCAGCCTGGTCTACAGAGCGAGTTCCAGGACAGCTGGGGCTATAAGGGAGACCCTGTCTCGGAAAAAGACCAAAAAACAAAAACAAAATAAAAAAAAAAAAAAAAAAAAAAAAAAAAAAAAAAAAAAAAAAGAGTGTTTGTGAGGCCAGCCCATCTCAAAAAGTATAATCATAAAATAAATAACACTGAAGAGTGTTCCCTCGGAACGCAGGTACTAGGGGGCTGGCTAGTTCTGTTCCTAGCTCAGCCATGCTTTCTTTGCTCTTTCCTCATTTTCTAGAGCCAAAGAAAACCCTCACTGGTAATTTTCCACATAATCACACTCGTTTACATTCCCACACTAGAAGCTCCTAGAAAAGACTACGGTCTCATGCAACCAAGTCATATATTTTTCCCCCTGAAGAACCAGACAACACAGTTCAGACTCTGATGGCACCCACAGAGGCTGGTGAAAATGGGTTGAGTGCATTTTGCCACATCAAGAAAACCATAGTAGATACCAGACGCCAGACGCCAGGGATTCTAGCCTGAGTTACTTTATCTACACAGCTACTCCAGAGGCTAAGGCAAGAGTGTCAAGAGCTCAAGACTTAGCCCAACATGGTGGCGCATGCCTTTAATCCCAACACTTGAGAGGCAGAGGCAGGCAGATCTCTGCGAGTACAAGGCCAGCCTGGTCTACAAAGTGAGCTCCAGGCCAGCTGGGACTAAAGGGAGACCCAGTCTCAAAAAGACAAAAACAAAACAAAACAAAAAAAAAAAAAAAAAAGAATAGGTGTCCTACCAGGCCTGGTGGCGCATGCCTTTAATCCCAGCCAGCACTCAGGAGGCAGAAGCAGGTGGATCTCTGTCAATTCAATGCCAGTCTGGTCTACATAGTTCCAGGCCAGCTGGGGCTACAGGGAGACCCTGTCTCAGAAAGACCAGAAGAAAAGAAAGGAATAGCTGTCCTGATTCTCCACATAGTGCTATCATGAAAACCAAATCCATGTCTTGAAAAGGAACTTTAAAAAAGTTGTAAATCCCTATGGAATATAAAAGAACCAAGTCCTGCAGGTTTTCCTCTGACCTCCACAGAATGTACCATGAATGTTCGTGTACACACACACACACGCACATACACACACACACCACATACACACAAAGACATTTCCTGTTAACCCAATGCATATTAGTAGATAGATATGTGCCTGAATGCAAGCTCTTAAGAAATAATGCACACCTTCATTATCTGCAGTGAACTCTGATATTTTGCATTCTATTTTACTACATTATTTTAAGTCTAGTTGTAGTAAACTGAATTCACTCATTTACCATATTGAGAAATAACCTCATCTCTCAAACACTGCTTGTTTTACAAGATCAGGAACCTAACCATGGAGCAAAAGCTTGCTTTCAGAAGCAAAAAAATCATTCTAAGGAATATTCTTGGAGGACTGAGGAGATCATTTCGTTGGTCAAGTGCTGGCCTTGTACGCTTAAGAACCTGATGTTGATCTCCAGAACTCACAAACATACACAGGTGTCAGGGTACCTGCTTCTAATCCCAGCACTGAGGAAGGAGACAGAGACGGGCAGGTCCCTGGACCTGCTGACCAACCATGGAGGTTACTTGGCGAGCTCCAAGCCAGTGAGAAATCCTGTCTGAAAAAGAGCAGTGTGCCGGGCATGGTGGCGCACACCTTTAATCCCAGCACTTGGGAGGCAGAGGCAGGCAGATCTCTGGAAATTCAAGGCCAACCTGATCTTCATAATGAGTTCCAGAATAGCTGGGGCTACACCAAAAAAGAGCAGTGTTTGTTCAGTTGCTTCTCCACCTGCCATCTAAGATGTCTCCAGGAACAGATGACATTGCAGCTCTCCATACAAATCAGCTGAGGCCAAAATGAATTTTCCAGTTATCTGTGAGAAGGCTTAGACCACTTACTTGATTTTTGACATGGTAATACTACAAGTAGTTCTCCTTTTAGGAGATGAGTACTTCCCTGAACTTAGAGACCAGACCAGCGTAACTGCCCATGCAGTAAGGGTGATGAAAATCAATTCAATTCTCAATTATGGTGTAGGATAGAAAGGCAGGCTTAGATCTGGTAGGGTATGGCGGCTTAGATCTGCAAGCCCAGCACTCACTGGGGCTGAAGCAAAAACCCAGCCTGGGCTGCATAAGCCAGGCCCTCTGGAAAACAAGCAAAGGCAGGAGGTGTGGCCCAGTGCTGGCCTCAAAGGTACAAGGCCTGAGGTTTGATCTACAGCACAGCATAAAAAGGAAAGAAAATAAAAAGGCAAAACACCTCATGCCCCTCTAAGATTCTCATTTGCTTGTGGTTTGTTTGTTTGTAGTCTGTGCATATTTGTATGCTCTATGTGTCTGTACATGGAAGTATGAGAACATACTTGTGCAGAGGTCAAAGGAGGACTTGGGGTATCCTGCTCTGTCACTCTGAGTCTTGTTCTCTTGTGACAGAGTCTCTCGATGAGCACAGAGATAGGCCCCTCAGTCCTCCCATCCCCGCCGTGCTCGGTGCTAGAATCCAAGGCACATGCAACTATTCCCAAACTTTTGTTTTTGTTTTTGAGATAAGGTCTACCTTTAGCCCCAACTGTCCTAGAACTCATTATATAGACCAAGCTGTTCTTGATCTCACGGAGATCAAATTTGCCTGCCTCTGCCTCGCAAGTGCTGGGATCAAAGACCAGCCCCACCATGCCCAGCCTTCCCCAATGTTTTGTATGTGTGTTAGGGATTCGCTCAGGTCCTCATGCTGTGTGCAGGCAATGCCCTCACAACTGCTCTTACCCCTGAGTCAACGCTCCATCCCCCTTTTTGTCTTTCAATTAACGAGAAAACTAGGTGAAGCTAAGGGCTATCCATTATGACTAATACCAGGATATTCTCCAGACAACAGGTACTCCCAAGGTAGCATCACCCAAACAGTGATGCCCAACCAGAAAGACAGATGTGACCATCAGCAGTAGTGAGTGAGCAGTACTCAGAGGACTCTGCAGATCAGGCTGGCTCATCTGAAAGCCCACACGATTACCAAACTCTAGCCAACTCCTGCGGCATCTTCCGCACCACCCTGGAGACAAACTCCTAACCAGTGTGACTGGCATTGATGGTCAGGACGCTTTCTAGAATGACTCTGACACCAAGAGTGTGGTTGTGGCTATCGTGTCCCTAGACTGAGCTTTCTGGAGTTCCCATTCGTGGTCAAGGAGGAGATAATCTGATTAGGTTGCACATCTGCTAAGGGTTTGAGGCGGAGGAAAAGAGGAACTGGGCAACTTCTCACCTCATCAGTTCTGACCACATCCTCCTTCTCCAGTTACCTCCAGAGAAGGGAAAGGAAAGACCGAAGAAGGGACAGCAGGAGTGGAGGCAAATGGCGAGGACGAGAGAGGGAAGAGAAGGCTTGCTGGGTGTGGGCTGTTCTCAGAATAAAGACTCAACTTGGGAAGTGTGGGAGCTCCCACCTCTAATCCCAGAACTGCAGAGTCCAAAGCAAGAGGATTCTTGTTCTAAGCCAGCCTAGCCACACAGAGAGTTTCCAGGCCAGCCTAGCCACTTACTGAGACACTACGTCAAGATCAATCAACATATTAAAAAAAGAAAGAAAACAAAACAGAGTGTCCAAAATACAATCATATGTAACCATGTTTTGTGAGTGCAATATTCTAGTGAACTTGTCAGAATGCTAACATCTTAGAAGAAAGAAAAAGAAAAAGAAAAAAAAACTTTCAAGCCAGGCTTGATGAGGCTGGTTTGTAATCCCACCTACTTGAGAAGTTACAGCAGAAGGATCACAAGTTCCAGCCGGCTTGGGTTAACAAGGGAGACTATGTCTCAAAAGGAAAAGTAAAGAGAGAGAGAGAGAGAGAGAGAGAGAGAGAGAGAGAGAGAGAGAGAAGGGCTGCAACTCAGTGGTAAAGCACTTGCCTAGTATCCAAGAGGCCCATTCCCCACATCACAAAAAGAGAGGAAGAGAGGAGCAGAGGAGAGGAGAAGAAAAGAGAGAGGAGGGGAGAAGTGGGGAAGAGAGGGAAGAAGAAAAGAGAACTTCAAATAAAACTTTCCTTAATTAGGGCTTAATAGCCTTTTATCACAATGTTAAAATTCTTTTTTTTGTTTTGTTTTGTTTTTTTTCTTGGATAACTGTTTTTATTTTTTTTTTTAATTAGTTTTTATTGATGCTTTGTGCATTTCATACATTTTTTCCAATTCAGTTCAGGCTTATTTCCCTTTCCCTCCCCCCCCCACCCCCACCCCATCCCAGATCATGCATTCTGCCATAACTGTCCTGCATCTTTCTCTCAGTTTTTTTTTTCATTTTTAGCTATAAGTGATAATCCATGAGTACAAGCATCCTTCATGCAAAACCAATCTGCAGGCTGTTGTGCCCAAACCCCTACAATGTTAAAATTCTTAAGTGCCTTACTAAATCCAATGGTCCTGGGACTCAGTGATGCTGAGATGCTGCACGGAGCAGATGGAGGAAAAGGAGAGATGGAGCAGAGCCCTCCACTCCCACGAGCACATGGCATATCCCTGAGTGACAGGTACACCTTCTACCCACAATAGGGCACCAGTTCTCAGAATTCACTCTCATCCCACCCCTTACTTCCCTTTTTTATTTCAGGAAATACCTGCGGGGCAGGGTGGGGAGGCTCAGGATTTGTGCAACCTGCCTAAGGACCGGTTGGGTTCAGAATGCAAGCCCATTTGTTTCACTTGTCTACAACCAAACTACTGTGACTGACCTTCCTTGCCAAATAGACCCCCCCCACCTTTTTTTTTCAGTTAATGAAGCTAAACAGACCATTTCTGGCCCTCCAGAGACAGAGTCATAATGAGTCACTAGAACAGAAGTTACAGAACAATATTCACTATAGCAGGTGATCAGCATAGGATTGCTCATGAGATCATTTGTGATTGGACCATTTACTCTAGTTTTAGCAGAAGTGTCTGGAAAGTGGCATGGATAAACAGGAAAGTGCCTGAAGCATGTGTTTGTGCATTCCCTCATTCTTTTTGTGTCTATTTTTAAGGTTTACTTCATTTTATATTACGTGTGTCTGTGCGTGGGCACCAATGACTGAGGAGGCCTGAACAGGACATTGGACCCGTGGAGCTTGAACTACAGGCAGTTGTGAGGTGGAGAGGGGTCTGGGAACCGAACTTGGGTCTGCTGCAGGAACAGCAAACGCTCCTGACCATGGAAGACTCTTGACCACGGGGACATCGCTCCAGCCTGTTTTGATTTCTTGAGACAGAATCCCATTATGGGTCTCTGACTGTCCTGGAACTCACTGTGCAGGCCAAGCTGGCTTCAGACTCACAGAGATCTGCTTGCTTCTGTTTCCCACGTGCCAAGGTTATAGGCAAGTGCCATCACACCCAGATTTTCCCCATTCTTTTTTGTTTGCATGTTTTTGTTTGGTTTTGTTTTCGAAACCGGGTCTTGCTATGCTCTGGCTGGCCTTTTGGAGACAATCAGCCTACCTCAGCCTACAGATGTACCCCATCATGCCCAGCTTTGTGAGGGATTTTTATACAAAATTGGTGTGTATGAATTGTCATCTAAGTCCTCCCATTTCTTCTCAATAAATAGGGTAGAAATCACCAGCTTGTGAAAAAAGAAAGCAGTGCTTTGAAACCTAAGTAGCTTGCCCGGACAGTGTCACAACCACAAGGAAGAGGCTAGCACAGCTGGTTAGACACTCAGCCTAACTGGTTCCTTTCTCCGGGGCTACAGTTCAGTTCCTACCTGTATCACTAGAAAATCAATTCAGTTATCTGAAACCCAGCTGACACAATCTCAACATTGTAACTAAATTGCAATCCCAGACAGTTCATGCAAGGGTTGTACAACTAAGTGGGCCCATTCCAGTCACAAGTATCACCCCTCAGACCTTTGGGGACTCAGGATGCCTCCTTACTTGAAAATGAAACCCAGTCAGAACATCTCCTTGGGCCGAAGCAAAGAGCCTATAAAATCATTTTGGAAGCATGGAAAAAACCAAATCAGGATTGCCCAAGTCTCAACAAAACTGAAAAAAGAAAAAAGCAAGTCTCACTTGGCAACTGTGTGGAGACCACACCTTACCCCATGCATATTTGGGCTTCATCATTCTTGCATAAGGGAGTTTCAGAAGGGCCCATAAAGCATTTCAAGATAAAGCTCCCTCCACTTACAGCACTGTTTTAAAAGTCTCCAGGCAAAATAGGTCCTGAATTCCTCCACACAGAAAACTTCGAACCCATAACAAACCAGCAATTGAACAACAGATTCTCAAGAGTTTTCAATCAAATAACTCAGTTACGTGAATAATCACCCACCCTCAAAGTGCAGCACCCCAAACAAAATGCAGAAAGATTCAGGAATTAGAAACTAGGCCCCTCCCATCCTGCCTCCCAGTAGAATCACTTTCTGATGAAGGATGACTCTGCCCAGAGATCTCCCAAATCACAAAGACTTACTAGTGCTCAGAATTCTGACAGGCAGTTCACTGATTATCACCAGCATCCAAGGTCAAGCCCATTGTAGCAACTACTGCAAAATAAACACCATTTAAGGCAATGGGCCAAAAAAGACTAAAATGATTTTTTTTCTTTTTTAGGATAAATTTGATGGGGGGAAGAAAGAGAGACAGGTTGTGATGTTTGTGTCTCTTTCTACGTAGCTGTATTTTTTTTTTTAATCTATCCATCTAGGAAGCCAAGGGAACCTAATAATTTGAACCAAGAACACGCATCGCTCCACTCCTAATTGGCTGTGTCCTTGTAACATGAAGCCAATCATTTAACTGCAATGAGTTCCCATTTCCTCATGTGTAAAATAGGGATAATAATAGTTGTTTCCTATTTACTCTACAACCAAGTATGGAAGATTAGCAAGATACTGTCTATAAAAGTGCTTTGATCTCCTGTGAGACAGGGTACTATGTAAATTTCAACCACTGTTATTACCACAGTTCAGCACACACAAAACCTGAATGACCACTGACCAATAAAGAGCTGGTAGTCATAAGGTAAAAAAAGAAAACAAAAGAGAATACAGTAGGGGAAGAGAGCAGAAACCCAAGAGGGTGAGAACGGAAGCCTTGTGTCTGATCTCCAGAGAACCCGGAGAGGAAGTAGGAATGCCTGAGTCCAAGGGGAAAATCTGGTGCAGGACAACCTGACCCAGTTCTTAGAAATCAGTCACCGGATCAGAAATTAATGCGAACTGGACATTTATTCAAGAAGCTAAAAGATGAACTCCTCTTTTCTCCTTTGGTAATAGCTAACAAATCCTCCCCCAACACACACAGATACACACACACACACACACACACACACACACACACACACTTCCACCCTGTCCATTCTGGGGATCTTCCGGAATTCACCATGATGCGGTTTGCAATTTCCTTTGGGCTAAGACTTGGCATGAATATCACTTTCTAAAAATGTCAGTTTAGGACTGGGGATATGTCTCAGCATTACAGTGCTTGCCTGATATCCCCAAAGCCTGGAGTTCCAATCTCCAATACCACCAAAGGAAAAAGAAAAACCAAACAGCTCATATGTAATTTTTTTTTTTTTTTTTTGGTCTTTTTGAGACAAGGTCTCCCTTTTAGTCCTAGCTGTCGTGGAGCTTGCTCTGTAGACCAGGCTGGCCTTGAACTCACAGAGATCTGTCTGCCTCTGCCTCCCGAATGCTGGGATTAAAGGGGTGTACCACCACACCTGGCCTCATATGTAATTTTTAAACCTCAGTTTATGTACCATGTTCTTGAAGTCTGTGCCCTTTTTCTGCCTTTTGTTTATGCTCCTCCATCCCAATATTGTTGTTTTCTAGTGTTTTTAGGCAATGCCAAACAAAATTATTTTTATCAACACAGTTTATTCCTTAATTTTTTTTTATTTATTTTTTATGTGTATGAGTGTACTGTCTGCATGTAGGTTTGTGTGCCCATGTCGTGCAATGCCACGGAGGTCAGAAGAGGGTGTCAGATTCCCCTGGAACTGGAGTTCTCCTGGGATTGGACTTACAGATGGTTCTTAGCCACCATGTGGGTGCTGGGGAATCGAACTCAGGTCCTCTACAAAAGCAGTCAGTGCTCTTAACCGCTAGGCTATCTCTCCAGCCCCCATTTCTTAATTTTCTTGACCTATGGATATGCCCAAAGGAAGCCAGTCAAATGAGTATGATGAACACATAAGTGTTTAAGGATTTGATCCTAGTAATGATCTATAGTTCTGATAAATGATGAATTTTTCCCAATTTATCTGTTAAAAGAAAAAATAAAAGCCAGGTGTGGTGCATACTTGAACCCCAGCATGTAGGAGGCTCAGGCAAAAGGATTGTTGAGTTAGAAGATAGCCTGGCTACACAGAGAAAAACCTGTCGTCCCCCCCCAAAAAAAAGCCAGTGGGACTGTGATGGAAAGCGTAAAAGAAAAACCAGCCATGCACCTGCATGATCATGTCAGGATTATCCAGAAACACTGCCATCTGGGCATGCTGCTGGTACACGTTTGTAATCCCAGTCCTCAGAAAGTGAAGGTAGGAGACTTGAGGGCTCCAGATCGTCCTCGGCTGCATACGGAGTTCTGGACGAGTGTGCCCTACATGGTGAGAACATTTTGAAACAAAACAAATGCCAACTATGGTGGCACTTGTCTTTAATCCCAACATTCAGGAGGCAGAGCAGTGAGCTCAAGGCCAGCCTGGTCTACATCATGAGCTCCAGGCCCACCAAGGGTACATGGTAAGAACCTGTCTCTCCAAAAATATATTTTACCTTCTCTAGATAGATAGATACATAGATTATAGATGACAGATGATTGATAGATAATAGATAGAATAGATAGATAGATAGATAGATAGATAGATAGATAGATAGATAGATGATAGATAGATTCATGGATACATAGATACATAGATAGATAGGAAGAGGAAGCACATCTTCATGATTAATGGGACAAAGATAACCAAAATCACACTTGCGCTCTTGCTTTTGGCCTATGGACCTTCTCCAATTTTAGAATAACTTGCACCTCACAAAATATTCAAGAACTAAACCTGGTTTCCTGTTTTGCTTTTGGTTCTGCTTTTTTCTTTTTCCTTCCCCCACCCCAAGTGAGAATAATGGCGTGACTTTTTCTCAGGACTCTTCTAGTAGAGCCTGGCCAGTTCCTCAGTACACTAGCCATGGAACTCTTATTTGTCCATTCACGATTCCAGCGTCCTCCATCTCTGTCCAGGCGAGCAAGTGAGCTCAGGGTCAAGGCTTCCCTAAGCATGATGGGATAGTTTCCCTGTGTTCTGACTTCCTCCTCTCTACAGAGCTGAAGCAGGGCCTGGTGCTATTCCATTTATTTACATTCTTCTCCCAGCTCTTTTTTCATATAGTATTTGGGAGTTGAGGAGATTTTGTTTGTTTTGTTGGTTTGGGTTTGGGGGTGCTGGGAATTAAACCTAGGGCCTTATGCAGGGTGGGCAAATGCTTCACCACTGAGCTACACTCCAGAGTCCTTTTAGTACTTTGGTTTTAAGCCACCCAGGCTCTCCTTGAGCTTTCTATGTAACCTGGCCAAGCCTTGAGATTGAACTCCTCCTGCCACAGCCAGAGATTACAGGCATGTGTCATCATGTGCTGCCGTTCCTATAGTATTTTGTTATTCAAATAATTGGATTTTCACTGATGAAAAGATACAATTGGAGGCTGGGGGTGGTGACACATGCCTTTAATCCTAGCACTTGGGAGGCAGAGGCAGGTGGATCTTTGTGAGTTCAAGGCCAACCTGGTCCACAGAGTGAGTTCCAGGCCAGCTGGAGCTACAGGGAGACTCTGTCTCAAAAAGAACAACAACAACAAAAAGATATTATTGGAGGCTCCTGTCTGCTCTGACATCTAGAAGCTAAAGAGTTTAAAGAAGGCCTGGATCCACTGAAGCCTACAGAGGTGTATGTCATAACTATACACACAGAAGTGAGGAACGTTATCAGATTTGAATAAGAAAATCTAAGACAGAAAAGTCCCAGATCTCTTCCATCTGCTGTGTTCACGGTCATGATATCCTAATCCAGCCCCAGTCTCTCCTTTGGCTTCCCATATGTGGAAACTCCAGACCCACACAGCCAATGCAGTTGAACACCTCCACTTGGATGTCTCAGAAGTGTCTGGAACCAAAGTGCTGGAATGACCATCCTGTGTGTCTGTTTGTGGCAGGGTCTTGCCTTATAGCCCAGGCTGCTTTTGAACTCACAGACTTTCTGTGTCAGCTTCTCAGATGCTGGAGTTATAGGCATATATCACCAAGAGACTTCAACTGATAACAACAACAACAACAAAAAAAAAAAAAACCCACAGGGTCTCACTATGTAGCCCTGGCTGGCTAGCTTGAGATTTACTATGTAGACCAGGTTGGGACTCCTAAAATCTAGCTGATTCTACCTCTCCAGTGTCGGGGTAGAAGGCATGTGCTACCTTACTCAACCCCTCAATGGACAGCTCTTGATTTCCTTTCCTGGCCTATCTGCCCCCAAGTCACCAAATTATTTTTTTATATTTTTTTATTTATTATTTTTTATGTGTGTGAGTGTACTGTCTGCATGTTGGTGCACCCATGCCATGCAATGCCGCGGAGGTTAGAAGAGGGTGTCAGATTCCCCTGGAACTGGAGTTAAAGATGGTTCTTAGGGGCTAGAGAGATGGCCTAGTGGTTAAGAGCATGGACTGCTCTTGCAGAGGACCCAGGTTCCATTCCCAGCTCCCACATGGCGGATGAGAACCATCTGTAACTCCAATTCCAGGAGAACTCCAGTTCCACGGGAATCTGACAACCTCTTCTGACCTCCGTGACATTGCACGGCATGGGTGCACAAACCTACGTGCAGACAGTACATTCATACACATACAGAAATTAATTAATTAATTAATTAATTAATTAATTAATTAATTAGATTGTTCTTAGCCAACATGTGGGTGCTGGGAATGGAACCCGGGTCCTCTGCAAGAGCAGTCCATGCTCTTAACCACTGAGCCATCTCTCCAGCCCCAAGTCACCATATTATTGCATAAAGCTAACTCTTCTCCTTTGCTCAAAAAAAAGCCACTAAATCTTGCCATGACACGTTAAAAAAAAATTGTTTGTTGCTTGTTTTACTTTTTGAGACACAGTCTCACTGTAACTCCAGCTGGCCTGGAACTCACCATGTAGACCAGACTGGCCTTGAGCTCACAGAGATCTGCCTGCCTCTGCCTCCCAAGTGCTGGGATTAAAGGCACCTGCCACCACGCCCTACTGACTAAACTATTTAGAAAATGAAAGCTAAGGGGTAGTGTAGCTGTCTTTGATTTCCTGGATTGCTTCCTTCCTTTTTTCCACTTAGTCTCAGCACTGTAATAATAGATCACAGTAAGAAGTCTTAGCAAGACTGTCACAGAAAATAACACAAGTCAAACAGAACAAATTCAAATGTTTTCACTTAAAAAGATGCAAATTCTTGGGCTATTGAGATGACTCTGTGGGTGTTTGTAACCAAGTGTCAAGACTTGAGTCCAATCCCAGAACCAACATGGTGAAAGGAGAAAACCAACTACCACAAGCTGTCCATACATCGTGGCACACATATACATAAAATTCAATTGATAATTAATAAAAAATTTAAAGATACAAACTTAGCTAGGACAGAGAAAATGGTGAGACAGACAGGATCTCGTGTAGCCCAAGCTTACACTCACTATGTACCTAAGCCAGACCTTGAGCTCTTCTGATGCTCCTGTCTTGACCTCCTGCTGGGATTACAGGCATGTGTTACCACAGCCAGCTAAAGATGCAAACTCAGAGATGGAGAGATGGCTCAGCAGTTGAGAGCTTCGGCTGTTCTTGCAGAAGGCCTAGGTTCGAGTACCAGCACCCACATGGCGGCTAAAAACCATCTGTAACTCCAGTTCCAGAGAATCCAACACCCTCTTCTGTCCTCTGCAGGCACTGCACGACACAGGTGCACTTATGTATAGTCAGGCATAACACTCATACACATAAAAGAAAAACAAATAAACAAATAATTTTTTAAGATGAAAACTTATCCGATTGGCTTCTTTGTTTCCTTTGAAAACATCATAGCCATTCTGTTGTTTAAAATAAGCTCATTTGGAGATCTCCTACGACCAGCGGAAGTGCAGGAAGGCAAGGAGAAGCCCACATGCCAGGAACACGAAGAAGAGATAACACGGGAAAGAGGCAGGATAATCCCGCATCAAGCTCTACCAACCCTATGGAAGATTCCTACAGTAGGATCCCTCTGGGGATGCCCAAGGACAGAGATATCAGAAACACAATTGGGAAAATATTTAAAGAACTACAAGATTATAAACAGCAACTCAAAGAACTGAGAAAAGAGAATGAAGAACTCAAGAAGGACCTAGAGAGAGAGAATGACAAGCTCCCGAAGGAAGTAGAAATACTGAAAAGATCCCATGCTGAAAAAGATAAGGAAACCAACCAGCGAAGCAAAGAGCTACAGGAAGAGATTTGAGAAGCCCCCCAAAAAAGTAGAAATACTAAAGAAATCAGAAGAGAAAATGAAAAAGGAAATCAAACACTCATCCAATCAAGAGGAAAGGAATGGAAAAAGAAGCAGAATGAAGGAAGCAGAACAAAGAATATCAGACCTGGAAGATAACACAGAACAACTAAAAACCTCAAGTAAAGATTATGAAAAATTTTTAAATACACAAAAGTGGAACAACCAGGAACTGTGGGACACTGTGAAAAGATCAAACCTCTGCATAATAGGAGGAAGGAGAAGAATCCCAAGAGAATAGTATTGATCAGATCTTCAACAGAATAATAGATGAAAACTTCCCCAAACTAAAAAAAAGACAAACCAATACAAATACAAGAAGCACATAAAACTCCAAACAGACAAGCTCAGAAAAGAAATTCTCCATGCCACATCATAGTTAAAATGCTAGACACCCAAAACAAAGAGAAAACCTTTAAAGCCACAAGAGAAAAACAACAAGAGACCTATAAGGGGAAACCTATCAGAATTACAACTGACTTCTCAACGCAAACTATGAAAGCAAGAAGAACCTGGAGCAAAGCATTCCCAGTGTTAAGGGACAATAGATGCCAACCCAGGTTACTATACCCAACAAAAATGTCAATTATAGTTGAAGGAGAGAGAAAAACCTTCCATGACATAAACAAGTTGAAAGAATACATGTCCGGAAAACCAACCCTTCAGAGAATACTTGAAGCAATTCAAAGGACAGAAGAAAGGAGCAACCAACTCCAGGCACCTAGAAAGAGAAATCAATAAAAGCATAACTGCAGAAGTAGAAACCAAAACCCAAACCTGCAAATGGGATAATAAGGCAAAGGAAGCAACACAAACCTAGCAGTCATAACCTTAAATATTAATGGACATAATTCCCCAATACAAAGACATAGACTGGGAGATTGGATTGGAAAACAGAATCCATCGATATGCTGTCTACAAGAAACACATCTTACCTTAAAGGACAGCAACCACCTTAAAGTGAAAGGATGGAAAAAAATATTCCAAGCAAAGGTACCAAAAAGAAAGCAGATGTTGGGGCTGGAGAGATGGCCTAGCGGTTAAGAGCGCCGACGCTCTTACAGAGACCCGGTTCGATCCCCAGCACCCACATGGCGCAGAGAACCATCTGCAAACTCCAATTCCAGGAAACTCCAGTTCCAGGGGAATCCGACACCCTCTTCTGACCTCCGCAGCATTGCATGACACGGGTGCACAGACTTGCATGCAGACGTACATTCCATACACATACAAAATAATAAAATTAATAAAAAATTAAAAAAAAAGAAAGCAGGTGTTGCGATTTTAATATCAGACAAAATAGACTTCAAAGTAAAAGAAATCAGAAGAGACAAAGAAGCCCATTACCTTTTTATCAAAGGAACAATCACCAAGAAAGATTTCACAATTATGAATATATATGCCCCAAATTGGTGCACCAAACTTTTACAAAGACAATCTCCAGGACCACAAGTCACACCTAACCCCAGTACACTCATAGGAGGGGATTCAAGTACGCCACTGTGTCCTTTGGATCAGGTCAACAGACAAAGAATAAACAGAGAGACATCTGAACTGAATGATAGATACACCAAGTGGACCTCACAGACCTCTACCAAATATTCTACCTCCTAAACCAGAGAATACACTTTCTACTCAGCACCGCATGGAACATTATCCAAAATCGCCACATACTGGGACACAGAAGAAACTTCCACAAATACAAAAAGATTGAAATAATTTCATGCATTCTATCAGACCACGTGCAATAAAGTTCAACATCAACACAGGATAAGCCCTAGCCTACAAAACACATGGAGACTAAACAACACACTCTTGATAATGAATGGGTCAAAGAAAGATAAAGAAAGAAATAAAAGCATTCCTGGTAACTGAATGACAATGACAATACAACACAAAAAAACCTATGGGATACCTTAAAAGCAGTCCTAAGAGGGAAGTTTTAGCCCTGGGTGCCTACATTCGAAAACAGAAAGAAGCACAAGTGAATTGATCTAACACTACAGCTAAAAAGCATTGAGAGGGCAACAACAAAGAACCTTAAATGCAACGACAGGAAGAAAATAACAAAATCAGAGCCAGAAAATCAATGAAATAGAAACAAAGAAAACAATACGAAAAAAATCAATGAATCCAAAGTTTGGTCTTTGAAAGAATAAACAAGATAGACAGACCTCCTAGCCCAGTTAACCAAAATAAAGAAGGACAACCCCAAAATCCATACAATCCATGATGAAAAAGGGAAATATCACAAACAGACAAGAAAAGATCCAGAAATCATATGGGAATCTTCAAAAACCATACCTACCAAGTTTGAAAACCTAGAAGAAATGGTAAAT
>VZQC01004997.1:2179107-2245530 GCA_009823505.1 Rhizomys pruinosus
TTCAAGGCCAGCCTGGTCTACAGAGTGAGTTCCAGGACAGCTGGGGCTACAGGGAGACCCTGTCTCTAAAAGACAAAAAAAAAAAAAAAAGTCTGAGGCTGTT
Organism: Rhizomys pruinosus; assembly: GCA_009823505.1. Lineage (NCBI taxonomy): Eukaryota > Metazoa > Chordata > Mammalia > Rodentia > Spalacidae > Rhizomys > Rhizomys pruinosus. The sequence continues at coordinate 2,179,211 of VZQC01004997.1, forward strand.
AGCACAGTTAATAGAGTTCCTTCCCAGTCCAGTATTCACTCACGAGTCGAAGATTCAATGTGTACTCAGCATCCCATAACCAAAGCGTGGTCATCCTAGCCCCGGGGAGGTGGAGGCAGGGAGATCAGAAACTCAACTTCACCTTTGGTAATATCTGACCAGAGACACACGAGAACCTCTTGCACAAAAGTAAAGAAGCATCTTCATCTGGAGCAGAGCAAAATCTAGATTGGGGAAAGGCTTTCTGGAAGAGAGAGTTAAATCAGACAGAGAGGTCAGCAAAGGCACAAGACAAAAAAGTGCTACCTTGAGAGGTTGAAATGCCGACCCCAAGTGAGAGACTGGGCAGAAGACCTTGGCCCAGGCCAGATGCTGTCCTTTGGGTAGCTATAAGGTTCAGAGGCCACTATGAAGACACAGGGGAGCTAGTGTCATTTCCCAGGCAGGGAAGAGACACGGTCACATTCACACTGTAAAAAGCTCCCTTCAGTAGCAATTTAAAGATCACTGAAGTGGACTGAGCTGAGAGACAGAGAGACTTGTTGAGGCATTGTTGAAAAAAAAAAATCTGGGTTAAAAAAATTATGTAGGCTTGAACTACTGCCACGAAGAGAGTTCTCCAGGTAATATCAACAGGATTTTATGACCAATTAGAGGTGAACAAGAAGGAATTGTGGACAACTGCCAATGCCTGGTTTGGGAAGCAGGGTGGCTCAGAGTGCCATTCACCAAAATAAGGAAATACGGTTCCTTCATTCGGCCCGAGGCTGCTGCTGACCTCCTCATGATCCTGTCTTTCAGAGCCTCAGAAAGCCACAAGGAAATTCTGCCTCAGTAGCTAATCCAAGTCCAGGCAATTTGGATCTTTGCTTTCTTTTTCCAAGAGGTGGGAATCAGGAAGCAAGTGAGACAGAGACAAGAGGGCCACACTCAAGGCGTGCTAGCAGAAATTCCTAAAGTAGCTGGGCAGGGTAGTGTACAACTATAATCTTGGTACTCAAGAGGCTGAGGCAGGAGGATTGCTGCATAGTAGGTACCCGGCCAATCTCAGTCACGTGGCAACTCAAATAAACAACAAGGACTGGGGTGCTGAGTCAGGGCACAGGGACCCACATTTGATTCCCAGAACTGATGTAAAATAGCCGTGCAACTATGGACTTGTAATCCCAGTGCTTGTGTAATAGAAGCAGCTGGATCCCTGCGGCTCCCTGGACTGCAGCGTAGGCTCCTTAGTTAGCTGCAGGCCAGATAGAGACCCCATTTCAGAAAACAAAGTGAATGACACCTGAGATAGGAGGGTACCAAGGCTGACCGCAGCCTCCGCAGCCCCGTACATATGTACACACACCAGGCCAAGAGTAAATTTTGAGGAGAGATCTGTTGTTTGTTTGAAGCGCATGATGTAGTCAGTCCAAATAGTTCTAGAACTTACGATTCTCCTGTTTTCCGAATCCCAAGTGCTGGGAGTATATCTGTGCCGCCATTCGCAGTTCAAACTTTGTTTTTACTTGGTTTCCGTTTGTTTGTTTTGCTTGTTTTCTTTGTGTGCATGCCTCTGCCTCTCTCTCTCTCTCTCTCTCTCTCTCTCTCTCTCTCTCTCTCTCTCTGTGAAGGTCAGAGGACAATTTATAGGAGTCAGTTCTATTCTTCCACCATGTGGATGCTAGGGATTGAATTCAGGTTCATTGGCTTAACAGCAAGCCCTTTATTCCCTGAGCCATCATGCTGGTCTCAACTGTTGGTTTAAAGGTGGTGGTGCTCAGGGGTGGTATGTATGTTATTTTGGTGGTGGTGGTGCTCAGGGGCGGTATGTATGTTATTTTTTAGTTTTATTTTTGTTGTTGTTGTTCAAAGCAAGGTCTTGTGTATTCTCTGTATCCCATGGCCTTGAATCCACTGTGTAGCTAAGCATGATGGGTGACCTTTCATTGCTGATCGCCCTTCCTCTGCCTCCTAAGTGCTGGGGTTATAGGCATGTACCAACACACCAGATTTATACAGTGTTGAGGATTAAACTCTACCAACAGAGCTTACATTCCCAGCCCTGGTTTTTGGTTTTGGATACATGGTTTCATGTAGCCCAGGCTAGCCTCAGATTCAGTATATAGCTGAGACTGGCCTTGAATTCTATCTGTAATTGAGTTGATAGGGTCTCCCTGTAGTCTAGCTGGCCTGGAACTCACAGAGATGGGCCAGTCTCTGCCTCCCAAGTGCTGGGATTAAAGGCACCTCCACAAATGCTAGGATGACAACACCTAACCCCCTCATGAATTTTTTATGATTGTTTTACGTACACGAGTGCATTACTTGTGTATATGTAAGCGCACCTGTATGGTACAATGCCCAAAGAGGTCAGAAGAGGGTGAGGATCCCCTGGGGATGGCTGTTAGCCACCATGTGGGTGCTGGGAGCCATAGCTGGGTCCTCTGCAAGAGCAGCCAGGGTTTGTCTAATGGTTTCTGCCGGGCCGTCTCTTCAGCCCCCCACCTCATGAATCTTTTCCATTCTGAGGAACTGTTCCTGCTTAATCCGTACACACCTCACTAAAATGTCTAGATTCCTCTCCTTGTTCTCTAGTTTGGGAGTTGCACATCTGAGCTGATGACCTCATCCTGCACAAAGGTGAAAGATTTGGGGAAAAGATCTGCTTCCTGACACCTTCCCTTCCCTCTCCCGGGGGACAATAGTAATATGGGGCAGCAGCATTTGAATTCGTGAGTCCAGCACTCCAGCCCTGGACACGAAGGACATCCTGGGAGCACACAGTCTGAAGGATGCCGTGATTCTGAATGCTTCACTAAAGGACTTTTCTCCACATAAATGAACACTCATCCAGATGCTCAGAGAAAGATGGAGAATGGAAGGCTTTCTAGTGGTCTTTTTTCTACAATAGTGATCATCCATGCTGGAATATTGACTGTAGCGGTGTGATCAACAACAGACTGTCTACTTATATATACAGCACCCTCTCATTCCATTTCTTGTTCACTGAACTAAATATATAGATAAATAAAAGATATCTGTGAGCCTTTGGTGAGCTAAATGATTTACTCTTTAAGTGTTTTAAATTTACACATGCATGCGATTGTGTGTGTGTTTACGCATGTGGGAGCCCATATGCAACTGTATGTATACACATGTGAGCATGCGCATGTAGAGGCTGGGGATGGCCATTGGATATCTTCTTCAGTTGCTCTCTATGCTGTTTGTAGAGACGGGGTCTGTCATCCAAACCAAGGGTTTATAAGTCCCCAGGATCTCCCTGTCTCCACCTCTGAGACACTGGGATTAGAAACTACCATGCCCAGCTATTTTACGTGGTTCTGGGGACTGAACTCAAGTCCTCATATGTGGAGGACAAGCACATTGCCTAGTGAGCTATCTCCTTAGCCCTCGCCTTATTTTTAGAGAGTCTTAAGATAAGTAATCAACTTGTAGATTGGAAATACACAAGTGACCAAGTACTTGAATACTGTATTGTATATTTTGTTGAATTTATTTTCTAGTAAGTTGCTTCCATAATCTAATGACTCAAGGAAGAAGCAAATCAGTGCATTCATATTCTAAGATTTGGCATTGGTTTGTTTTGTTTTGTTTTGTTTTTTTGCTTGTTTGTTTGTTTGTAGCCCCAGCTGTCCTGGAACTCACTCTGTAGACCAAGCTGGCCTTGAACTCACAAAGATCTGCCTGCCTCTGCCTCCCAAGTGTAGGATTAAAGGTATGCACGACCACGCCCGGCTTTCTTTCTTTTTTGGGGGGGGGGCACTGGTTTTACTTGATAATTTAACAATGACTCATTGGCAAGTGCCTAATTCACTGACCACACCCCACATACACACACCCACAGCTTTGAGACAGGGTCCCATATACCCAACTCTGACCTTGATGTCAGCTATATAGCTGAGAATGATCTTGAATTTCTTTGGTCATAGTTGGTGGTGGTTTTTAGTGTGTGTGTGTGTGTGTGTGTGTGTGTGTGTGTGTGTACTTGCCCATGTACATGTGTACTAAGGCCAAAAAATAGTGTCAGGCATTTTCCTCTCTCATTCTCCACCGTGTTTGTTTGAGCCAAACCATCTCCATGAACCTGCCACTCATCGCTTCAGCCCAGTTAGCTGGCCAGTGAGCTCCTAGGATCCACTTTTCTCCATCCCCCAACTGAAGGGCTACAAACCATGCCAAGCTTTGACATGGGAGCTGAGGATTCAAATTCACGTCCTCAAGGGTGCAGAGCAAGCACTCTCTTAGGCACTGAGGCACTTCCTACCCCTTGACCTTGAACTCCGGATCCTCCCACATCTACCTTGGAGTGGTGGGATTACAAGCGTGCTCCACCACACCTGGTTTATGTGATAATAGAGATCATACCTGAGGCTTCAGGCACAGCAGGCCAGCACTGTGCATGGAGCCACAGCCCCAAGTGATAGTTGACAGTTTGGTCAACTGTCTGTACATCTAGCTTTAGGGAGAAAGTGAACTCCCCCTGGTCATTGAGTCCATGAACGCTGCTCAAGTTAATCCGTCCTTGATCTTCTCCTCTCGGATCAGGAAACCTAACAACTTCCTTTCTCATTCTTCCATTTCTCCATCTTGATTCCTATTATCAAGTTCTGAAGATTACAAATTCACCCCCAAGCACATCTCAGCTTGAGTTGCCAAATTCCTAAATCAGCAGATAAAACTAAAGGACCTTAGTCACCAGAGAGTACACATTGTTTCTTTTTAGATTTCTCTGAAGTTGCTGATCATCACTAGAGCAAAGACACTCTGTAAAGAGTGGAATCTAGAACCAGAGAACTAGCTCAGCCCTCACGACCACTTGTTGCTAGGACCAAACTTAGGTTCCCAACACCCACAATCAGGCTCCTCACAGCTGCCCCTTACTCCAGCTCAGGGATCTAGCTCCTTTTTCTGACCTCCAAAGATACCTGTGCACATGTCTCTCTCTTTCCAATAAAATTTCACCAACCAAGCCTCAGGCTGGGTCTCTAGACTGGACCCTTTCTAAACCTCTTATAATTGGAGAAATAACTCTAGGAAAGTCTCCTCCCTATGTGCTCTGTCTCCATCAGTCTTGATAGAAAACATGTGAGGGCTGCTAAGGAGATGGCCCACTCAGCAAAGCACTTGCTATGCAAACATGAAGACCCAAGTTCAGATCCCCAGAAGCCACATACAAGTGTGTGTGCAAGACAGAGTAGCTGAGTCACTGAGCTCCAGGCTCAGTGAGACATCCTGTCTAAAAGATTATGTTGAGAGTGACTGAGGAAGACATTCAGTGTTGACCTCTGTCACAGACACACACACACACACACACACACACACAGAAGTTGAGTTTGGGTTCATGATGGACTCATCTCCGAGGTAAGGCAAAGGCCCAGGCTCTTGGCTCCAACCTCTATCTCCCTCCCTCAAGAAAAGGGACACAGCCTCTGAGGCCTCCTTCTATTGCTTATTCACTTCGAAGCTCTCTCCATGCTCCTTTTAACATGATATTATCTTTCTAAAAACATATCTGAGGTGGACCTGATGACACATGCCTGCACTGCTAGCTACTCAGGAAGCTGAGACAGGAGGATCTCAAGTTTAAAGTCAGCCTTGGCTACAGAGTGCAAAACGCTGCCTCAAAGTAAAAAGTAAAAAGACAGCCGAGGTTATAGCTTAGTGGCAGAGCGCTGCTTTGCTCTAACCGACCCTCACCAAATTCAAGTCCTGGAAGTAGGGGTCAATGTGCACCACGACTGTCCCTAGCCAGTGTATACCTCTGCTATGGGTGGCTCTCAATTTTGAGCTGAAACTCCAAGAACCAGAGGTAAGTCGGAGACTATCTGAGCAACAGACAGCAAGCACTTGACGAAGTTCAGCTAAGCTAAGCAGGCACACAAACACACACACACACACACACACACACACACACACACACACGCACACACACAAACACACACACAAGAAGGGGACCGTGTGAGGCTGTTTGAGGAATCCAAACAACATAAAGTTCTGTCACAAAATCAGATTTAAAAAATAAGTAGGGGCTGGAGAGATGGCCTAGCGGTTAAGAGCGCCGACCGCTCTTGCAGAGGACCCGGGTTCGATCCCCAGCGCCCACATGGCGGCCGAGAGCCGTCTAAAACTCCAATTCCAGGAGAACTCCAGCTCCAGGGGAATCCGAGACCCTCTTCTGACCTCCGCGGCATTGCACGACACGGGTGCACAGACCTGCATGCAGACAGTACATTGATACACATACAGAAATAAAAAAAAAAAAAAAAGTTTAAAAAAAAAAAAAAAAAGTAAAAAATAAGTAAATAAAATTAAGCAAAGGATGGGGCAGTGATCGTCTCTGCCAGAGGAGTCCAGGGGCAGCAGAAGCTTTATTATCAGACCTGTTGAAAGAGCGGCTGCTGGTCAGCTGAAAATTCTGGCTAGCTAAGTCTTTATTCACATTGCCCCGGGAATTTGCCGCCCTTATCTCTTCTCTAAGTTCTCCCTTTTATAAATGGAAGAAAGTGTATCTGGTTTGTGTGTAAGTCACCATTTAAGTCTTCAGAGATGGAAATTAATTTGTTTTTCCAAAGCTGCAAGAGCTTAGACACAGCTCCCCTCCCGCCCCCGCCCCAGACCCCCCACACTGCACTCTGCCTGTTCTGCTCAGCTTTAGCTGTTACTAGAGGAAGATTTTTGTGCAGGGACACTTCTAGAATCCTAGTTTTAAGTCAGAGCTTATTTCTTTGCTGGGTTTTATGTATTTATTTTTATGTGATAAATGTTTCAAATGCATGCTTGCATACAAATGCCTTTGTATTTATTTACATGCATGTAATACCTATGGAGACCACGAGAAGAAAATGAATGCTGTGGAACTAGAGTTATGAATGTTGTTCACCAGCATGTGGGTGCTGGGAACCAAACCCAGTTCTTCTGCAAGAGCAGCCAGTGCTCTTAACCACTGAGCCATCTCTCCAGACCATTTGCTGGATTTTTGTGGGGAGTTTTTATTCATTTTCAGATTTTTGCCCAAGCTGGCCTAGAACTGATGATTCTCCTAGCCCACCCTACCCGGTGCTGGAGCTACATGGGTGAGGCAACCCTGCTTAACTTTAGATGACTAGACGGTAGATAGATGATGATGATGACAGATAGATAGAGAGATAGATAGATAGATAGATAGATAGATGATAGATAGAGACAGATGATAAACAGATGATAGATAGATGATAGATGATAGATAGATAGATAGATAGATAGATAGATAGATAGATAGATAGACAAAAATGTTAAGGTTAGTTTTACTAACCAAAGGCAGGTTTCCCTTTTATCAAAACAATCTTAAGACCAAGCATGATAGCACTCACCTTTAATCCCAGCACTCAGGAGGCAGAAGCAGGCAGATTTCTGTGAGTTCCAAGCCAGCTTGGGCTATAGGGAGACCCTGTCTCAAACAGACTAAAAAAATAAATTTTGAAAATTTTATTAAAATAGCCAGGCATGGTGGCACACACCTTTCATCCCAGCACGTGGGAGGCAGAGGCAGGCAGATCTCTGTGAGTTTAAGGCTAGTCTGGTCTACATAGTGAGTTCCAGGACAGCTGGGGCAACAGGGGGACCCTGTTTCTAAAAGACAAAAAAAAATTTACTAAAATAAAGGAAAGTTAGTTTAGGTCAGCTGTCATAGTAATGGTTTTTTTTTAAGCTTTTTAAATTCTATTTATTTTTTATGTGTATGAATGTACTATCTGCATGTAGGTCTGTGCACCCGTGTCATGTAATGCCGCGGAGTTCAGAAGAGGGCGTCGGATTCCCCTGGAACTGGAGTCAAAGACGGTTCTCAGCCACTATGTGGGTGCTGGGATCGAACTTGGGTCTTCTGCAAAAGGAGGCGGCGCTCTTAACCGCTGGGCCATCTCTCCAGCCCAGTCACAGTAATGTTTTTAAAACTCCTTGACTATTAACTGGTCAACCAAGCTCAAGAATGAATTCATTCTCTCCTTCTTGAAGTAGAGACAGCTCCTCCTCAGAACTTAGCCTTGTCTTTGTTTGAACCCAAGACACAATATGCTGGAGTCAGAACAAATAGAACTGAGATGGTAGAGAAGCCAGTGTTTTATAACCACCTCCAAGGGAACCAGATACAAAGCCACTCTTCCCAAAAGAAGGGCCATCCATACATTTGCAACAGTAGGGAGACTGGTCAACTCAACGCAGTCATAGCAAGGTAGTCAAGCTGAGAACCAGGAAGTCCAAGAACTGAAGATTAGTTCTCATTTACTAGTCATGTGACTTTGAACAATGCTTAATTTCTCCAAGACTGAGCTTCCTTTTGTCAATGACAGTGGCCATCTTTCAGAAGTATGATAGAAACAAAATGAACTAATATATCCAATGTCATGAACAGTACCTTACACATACTAGATACTCCACAAATTACAACTCTCCCAGTCCAGTGAAAGCACGGGGGCTCTCTGGGGGTGGTCTATACAAATTCCTAGAAAATATTGGCGAAAAACCATCTTACATGGGCCAAAGGAGACAGATCCAAATGACCTCCGAGGCCTCTTCTTTATGAGTCCAGGAAGGAATTACAACTCCTCAGGGCTGGGTGAAGAAGAAGGAAGAGGAGAGGGAAGGTTTTCCTCATCAGGGGCCCGAAATGACTCATTCCCTGGCCAGAGGGAAAGGAAGGACTGAGAAGAACTTTAGGAATGATGAGAATTAACCCGTGAAGTGACTCGGCAGTTTTTAATGTGCAGATAACAGCAGGAGGTTAGGAGAAGCATGTGCCTCTTAAAGTTCACACACACACAGAAAAGAGTACTCTCTGTACTGGATGAAGCAAGGCAGCTGGAGGATATTTGGGCCCATACTCCCTTCAAAGCCATTTATTTGTCTTCCTAGTACGAAGGAGTGAGGAGGTTAATTGTTTCTACGTAAAAGGAAGTGGAATAAGAAAAACTAAACCAGAGACTGTCCCGTGACTGTCAGGACTCTATCAGCTGATGCTTAAACTGTCACCTCTCAGGCCTCAAACCATAAAGAGGAGGCTAGAAAAGGTCTTTTCATGAATAGTGCCTACCTTCATAAACAACACATTCCCTTCCAATCCAAACAGAACCCAAAAGAAAGAAGACTCTGTTGCAATTGTCCTCCATGGAGTCCAGGACTCTGAGTCAGGGACCCCCCTCCCCCCCACAAGGAACTCATTCTTGGGGATCTCCTAAACTTCACAGTTTTGGGGGTCCCAGAAGAAAGAAAAGTCAAAAGAGCAAGTGTTCCCTATACGTGGGTGATGTCTTACTCTGTGTGGCTGTCTATTATTAAAAATAATGCATCAAAGGATCATATCATTAAGTGGAGAAGAGGTCATTATTTGTTACACCATCTCACTTTAAAGGGACTCCTTAGAACAAAGAGCAATGACTAAAGTAATTAAGATGGAGACTCAGCTGTCCCAGACATACTGTTGGTAAGCCTATGCTGTGTTGTGGGGCTGGGGGTGGCGTGCGGTTGTGGGGTTGGGGAAGTCAGGTAGACCCAGGGCCAAGACCAGGTCTCCAGTCCTAGCAAGGGTGAACATTTCGCAATGGAACTTAAAAGAGGCATCCATTTCTAAGAGAACTTTCTTCATCTGAACAATGGTGATACTAGAACAAAGGATTCCTCAGATTCCAGAGTTAGCAGTGGCCAAAACCATAGGCCTGGGCCCAAGTTAAGTCCTGACTCAGTTATATGATGTTGGCATTATATTTAACAAAATACAAAGATAAGGATGGACATTAGCTCAGTGGTAGAGTGTTTGCCTAGCATTTGTGAGGCCCTGGGTTCCTTCCCAAGCAACACACACACACACACACACACACACACACACACACACAGAACATAAAAGTTATCTCCTTCCTAAGACCTGAGGGAAATTAAATATACCAATACAGCCGCGCATGGTGGTGCACGCCTTTAATTCCAGAGGCAGGCGGATCTTTGTGAGTTCAAGGCCAGCCTGGTCTACAGAGTGAGTTCCAGGACAGCTGGGGCTACAGGGAGACCCTGTCTCAAAAAAAGACAAAAAATAAAAATAAAAATAAAAATTAATACAATGAGCATTGTGTATGAAACTAAGGTTTCAATAAAAACAGGTAGTGTTTGTTTTCAGTCTGTAAATAGAACTGGAAAAAGGACACTTGATAGAAATAAATATCAATTGAAAGAATAAGATGTTGGGACTGGGGCTGTAATTTAGTGATGGAATGTGTGTTCAGTGTGCACAAGGCCTAGAGCTGGATACCCAACATTATAAAAAAAGATGAAAGTAGATTTGTGTGCGTGTGGCTTGTGTCATTAATTTCTTTATAAAAGCTCATTCTTGGGGGCCAGAGAGATGGCTCAGCAGTTGGGGGAAAAGCTCATTCATTCTTAATTAATCTGAGGTCCTGGGAGTCACCCCTCATAGTCACCCTGCGGGACCTGGTGGCACATCTGTACAGCCAGCACTTAGGAAGTGAAGGAAAGAGTCGATCAGGAGTTCAAAGTCATCCTCAGCTAGATATTGAGTTTAAGGCTAGCCAAGGTTATGTGACATCATGGCTCAAAAACAAAGTTTTCTGGAAGCATCTATCTACCTCAGCTTCTGACACACAGTGGTCCTGGATGAGAGGGTCAGAGCTTGCAAGGATTCATACATAATAGCTGGGTGTTTAAGACAGAGATTATGGGAAAGGCGCATGTTGCCAGCTTCAAAAGACATGAAAGAAGGAAGAAAAAGAAAAAAGAGAAAAGAATTCCAAACACAGCAAATGGAATGGGAATAAAGTGGAGAGCATTTTTATGTGGCTGGTGCTGGGAACAGAAGCGATGCAGAGAGAACACAGGTTCCACTCTGGAGGGGACTGTAGAGCTTTCGGGGCTCCTCTGAAGCATATACCTGGGAGGGTATATGTTGGCTGGAAGCTGACTCAGCCCCTCTCCACATGGAGGCCGGAGCACCACTGTAGAGAGTGTTCTCAGAGGAAATAAGGAAAGAATTAGTTAGCCAAAGGTGTAAATAGAAAGATGTGGGCAATATGTCACTCTCCTGAGTGCAGAGCAGAGCTATGGGCAGAGCCGCTGGAGCCTCCTGAGGCTCTGCCTATCCCACTGCCCTGTCTGCATTGGACCTTGGGGCAGGCATGTCCCCAGGGAAGCACTTCCTGCTTCTGGGAGGCTGGAACAGTCAGCCTTGACTGCTGCAGCCAAGAAATCTGTTTATGGGCAAATACATGAGCTCAGGAGGAAAAGGAAACAAAATGTTGACAATAAAATCAGGGAAGTAGAATTGTGGATGATATTCATTTTTTTCTCTGGATGTCATCTGCACTTTTTTATTAGTGTTGGTAAAGTAAGTTTGATCTTGTTTGCTTGAGTCAGGGTCTCCTGTAGCCTAGGTAGGCTTTGAGCCCCTGAACCTCCCGCTTCTGCCTCCCAAATTCTGGAATTATGGGTATGAGCCATCACACATGGCTTTGCACTTTTTTTTTGTTTTTTTGTGGTCTTTTTGAGACAAGGTCTTCCTGTAGCCCCAGCTGTCCTGGAACTCACTATATAGACTAGGTTGGCCTCCAACTCACAGAGATCTGCCTGCCTCTGCCTCCTGAGTGTTTGGATTAAAGGCATGTACCACCATGTTCAGCAATTTCTTTATATTTTAAAAATTGAAAACAAGTACCCAGGGGTGGTGGCACATGGTTTTAATCCCAGTGCTCAGGAGACAGAGGCAGGCAGATATCTCTGAGTTATAGGCCAGCCTGGTCTACATATAGAGAGTTCCAGACCAGCTAGGGCTGCGGGGAGACCCTCTTTCAAAAAGAAAAAAAAAGATTCAAAGTCAACTACACTATTCATGGCAAGGGACAGATCATCTTGGGCCCGGGTTCCACATCAATTGACCCAAAAGCAAGCCCCTAACTTCTAGAGAGCCCTCCAAAGCTTTGAGAATTTGCAAACCAACCTCATAGTTTGTCTTCATACTTGAACCTCACAGATCTTTTGTTTTTAAAACTCACCTGCCCCGGTCATTTATTTATTTATTTATTTATTTATTTATTTATTTATTTATTTAGGTAGATGTTTGTGCCTATGACATCAAGCTACACTATAAAACCCTTGCAGGCAGAAACTGTCTTGTTCCTCTTTCCAGCACCCCTGGCATTGCATAAACATCTGTCGGATGAGGAACACAGGCCGTCATCAGACATCAAAGCCTTCTTTCCCAGTCCATCCTCGGCTATCTGCCTGCTCCCTGTCTCCACCTCCTGTCCTTGGCCCTTGCCAGGACCCAGCTCCACTTCTTGTTGTTCTAGAGAACGAAAGAACTGTATTCTGCTGATCACTGTCTGACCAGGTGCTATCATGTGTCAGTCTTCCCCAGGGCCCCAGTGTTTGGAAGCAGCCTCTACAAACTCATAGTTAGTCTCCCCAGGGCTGAATGCTCCGGGTTTGGTTCATGTAATAACAATACTTAGCCCTAAACTGCCACTTCCATGAGGCTCTTCAAAGCCTTTTTATGACCATTAACTAATTAAAGCAGAACCCTGCCCTGGTGACTACAGTTATAATTTCCACTTGACAGGTGGGGAAACTGAGGCAGGTGTTGAGTGAGCTGCTAAATGCCAGAGTCAGCTTCTGGGCAGCAATTTAAGGTTGCAAGTGCTTAATTCTACATTTAAGCCGCTATGTTGCTCACTTTCCTACAGTTAAGTGTTTCCAGCGTCAGTGGAGAGGTCTCCACCAAACTTAGGTTGAAGTCCCTTATTCAATACTGGTCAGCTACAAACAAAGACAGGAAAGAAACATTAAGAAAAGGGCAGGGGCTTATCCCGGAGATTTTATTTTTATTACATTGATTTATTTGGTGTGCATGTGTGTGTGTGCATATGTGTATGTGCACCAAAGCATTCATGTGGAGATCAGAGGACAACTTGCAGGACCCAGTTCTCTCCCTGGACTATGTGAGTCCTGGGATTTAAACTCAGGCCATCTGTCTTGAGGGCCAGCACTTACTTGCTGAGTGAGTTTTTTGAGACAAGATCTCTCATTGGGATCTGGGACTCTGATTCAACAGGCTGGGTAGCCAAGGTACCCAAGGATCCACCTATCTCTACCTCCCCAATTACAAGCCTGGGCCTCCATGCCTGGCTTTTACCATAGACAATGGAGAACAAACTCAGGTCCTCGAGTTTGCACAGGAAGCACTTTACCAACCGAGCATCTCCCTAGGAAATCCGTGAGGTTCTCATAAATTCAAAGGCCTCTTTTCTATTCCTCTGGGGCCTGTGGTGACCACGAGGGGAAGAAGAATGGCAGGGTTAGGTCTTCAGGACAGCTCTGGAAGGTTCTCACTTGCCATAGGACAACAGGGTTTAGGTTGCTGGGAAGGTGTGGTAAGAACATTCCACACTTAGCACACAAAGATAAGAAGGAGGAAAGAGTCAGGAACCTGATGGAAGAAAGGAGGACAGCTTGGAGAGAAGTGTGCTGAGTGACTTTCTGTGGCTCTGAATCACAGTAACTTTCAGATAAGGCTTCTTGGCACGAGAGGAACAAGAAAGTAAATGAGAAACCCCAAAACAGGAAAAAAAAAAAAAACAAAAAACCATATATTGTGTGTCAAGAAAATCTTTGAAGCCAGACATGGTAGCACATAGCTGGAATGCCACACTCAGGAGGCAGAGGCAGGAGGATTGCTGCAAGTTTGAAGCCAGCCTAGTCTATAGAGTGTGTTCAAGGCCAGCTACTGCTATATATAGCAAGGGGGAGGGAGGGGGAGAGAGGGAGGGAGGGAGGGAGGGAGGGAGGGAGGGAGGGAGGGAATCTTGAGGCTGAAGATGTGCCTCAGTGGTAGCGTGTCTGCCTGGGCCTTAGGTTCAGTCCTGGGGAAAAAAAAAGAGAAAATATTAAAGTGAACACTGAGCAGTTAACATTGACAAACACTTCCATTTACAACTCCCTAGGAAACCACATCAAATTTATCCCATGCTAACTAGTTTCAACAAGGTTGAAAATGAAACATATTCTAGAACAAAATTAACATCTTATTACAGGGAAAACTTCGTTCCCAAAGGAAAAATCAGGAAAAAATAAAATCACAAACATTTAAGTCACAAAAATCCGTCCTTTTATATCAAATGAGATTATGTTCATGTAGACTATAGAATTAAATTTAAACGTTTTTGCTTCTTTTGTGTTTATTATTATTACTGTTAGTGTGTGTGTGTGTGTGTGTGTGTGTGTGTGACAGAATTAAAAACAATTACAAGCTTAACAGTCCTCAATTCATGGAATAGGCCAAGCTTGAATCTGGTAAGTTCAACTTGGAGTTCAGATCCCACATGTATTTGAGCCTTGAATTCTGTTTCATTTCCTGCTGAGAGTAAAAAGGGCCCAGAAACACAGGCTAAGTGGCTTGAAAAGGCACAGGTTGAGCCCTTCACCAACCGAAGGAACTTGGGTTTTTTAATATTTTATTTATTATTATTACTTATTTTTATGTGTATGAGTGCTATGCCTGCCTATAGCTAAGTTGTACCATGTCATTCAATGCCCATAGAGGAGGTCAGAAGAGGGCATTAGATCCCCTGGAACTGGAGCTATGGACAGTTGTGAGCTGTCGTGTGGGTGCTGGGATTCAAACCCACCTCCTCTGCTCTTACCACTGAGCCATCTCTCCAGCTCCCAAGAACTTGTTTACAATACAAATTTAAGTGGGCTAGGTCTATTTTGTTTTGTTAGGTTTTTATGGTTGTTCTTGCTTTTTGTTTGTTTGTTTGTTTGTTTATGAAACAAGATTTTTTTTTTTTTGTCTTTTTGAGACAAGGTCTCCCTTTAGTCCCAGCTGGCCTAGAACTTGCTATGTAGACCAGGCTGGCCTTGAACTCACAGAGATCTGCCTGCCTCTGCCTTCCTAGTTACTGGGACTAAAGGCGTGCACCACGACACCCAGCAGAAACAAGATCTTCCCAGTGTCCCCGGTTGCCATACAACTTACTATGTAAATCAGGCTAGTCCAGCCCCAGCCTTTTCCACCTGAGGGCTAGAATCACCACATATGCCACCACCCTCGGCAGTGTGTGTGAGAGAGTGTGTGTGTGTGTGTGTGTGAGAGAGAGAGAGAAAGAGAGAGAGAGAGAGAGAGAGAGAGAGAGAGAGAGAGGCTCGTGTAGTCCAGGCTGGCCTTGAACTCCTTATTAAACCAGGAAGGCTTTGAACTTGTGGGTGATCCTCTGCCTCTGTGTCCAAAAGGCAGGCATGCACCACCAAGATTTTCTCGAGACACAAGATACCTTGAGCAGGGCGTGGTGGCGCACGCCTTTAATCCTAGCACTCGGGAGGCAGAGGCAGGTGGATCTTTGTGAGTTCAAGGCCAGCCTGGTCTACAGAGTGAGTTCCAGGACAGCTGGGGCTACAGGGAGACCCTGTCTCGAAAAAGACCAAAAAAAAAAAAAAAAATACCTTGAACCCCTAACTTGCTTCCACCTTCCAATGCCAAGACTGGAGGCATGCTCCACCTCACTGAGTGTTTTTCATGTTTTTGTCTTTTTGAGACAGGGCCTCCCTGTAGCCCCAGCTGACCTGGAATTCGCTATGTAGACCGGGCTGGCCTTGAACTGACAGACATCTGCCTGCCTCCAGAGTGCTGGAATTCAAGGCATGTGCCACCAACTTCAGCATGTTTTTCTTTTTTGTTAATTCTTTGTACACTTATTTTATGTGTATGGGTGTTTTGTGCACATGCACCATGTGCGTGCAACATCCACAGAGGTCAGAGGAGGGGATCGGATCCCCAGAACTGGAGTTACAGAAGGTTGTCAGGTGCCATGTGGGTGTTTGGAATGAGCCCTGGGGCCTCTGCAAGAGCAGCCAGTGAGCTTAACTGCTGGACATCTCCACAACCTCACGTCTTCATTGTTGAGACAAGGTTCTGCTGCAAAGCCCAGGCTGGCATGGAACTTGCTATGTAGTCCAGGCTGGCGTGGAACTAGCTATGTAGCCCAGGCTGGCTTTGAACTTGTGATCCCTCTACTCTCAGCCTCCAGAGTGCTGAGGTCGCAGGTGTGCACTTTGTTTGCTCACGCCGGGCACCTAATCCTAGCAAAGGTGCACAGAGTATACATGTGAAAGATGAAGGAAAGGATCCTAAGTACACTACACATGACAAGGACTTGACGTGGAAATGCTCCAGAAGGGACAGATGGTTTGCCTGCTGCCACCCCCCCACTACCCCCCCCCCGCAGTTATGTTTGCATTTCTATCTGTGTACTGATACAACTAGACAAAAACTAAAATTTAGCTTTGTGTGATCTTGTGGTTGTTGATTCTGATTTGTTGAGACAGGATCTCACTATGTAGCCTAAACTGGGCTGTAACCATACCCCGCTAAAATTTAGTTTTTAATTGTTTTACATTTATTGGGAATTAGGAGCACAGGCATAGCACAGGGACCATGTGGAGGTCAGAGGATAGCCAGAGGTGCCGGCTCTCTCCTCCCACCTTGCAGGTCCAGGGAATGTACTGCGTCAGGCTTCCCAGCCCAACCATTGCCACCTCACTGACCCAAAATTACTTGGTTTATTTATTTTATTTATTATTTTTATTTTATGTATACGAGTGTATTGTTTGCATGTTGTGAAGTGCCTGCAGAGATCAGAAGAGGGCATCGGATCCCCTGGAACTGGAGTTAAGGACAGTTGTCAGATGCCATGTGGGTGCTGGGAATCGAACCCTAGTCTTCTGCAAGAGCAGTCAGTGCTCCTAGCCACTGAGACACCTCTCTAGTCCCAAGTCCCAAGTTTTTTTTGTTTTCCTTTTTGTTTTGTTTTGTTTTGTTTTTAGAAGAAATAAGTGTCAATGGTTTTGATTTACTTGTTTATTTTCTTTTTCTTGAGTTTGGGTTTGGGTTTGGGGTTTGAGGGTAGGATTTTTCTTTTTTTTTTCTTTTCAGACAGGATTTCAACTCTGTTTCCTAAGCTGTCCTGGAACTCGTTATGTAGAGGCTGTTCTAGAAGTCACTGGCTGGCCTCAAACTCACAGCAATACTCCTGTCTCAGACTCCTGACTACTAGAACTATAGATATGAGCTTCCATACCTGACCATTGATTTTTTTTTTTTTTTGAGAGAGGGTCTCACTGTGGAACTCCCTGTGTAGCCCAGGTTGGCTCTGAACTCATGATCCTCCTGCCTCAACCTACCAAGTACTAGGATGACAGGCTTGAACTACCATTCACAGCCACTGTTTTTATTTTAGCCCTTTTGCTCATAAAATAAACTGTTGTACCAAGTTGCTGTGTCTTTGAGAATGTGAGATAAAGGGCAAGAAACCTGAAAAGAAGAAAGCCAGGGAAAATCCTGTGTCTGCCCTCCTGCAGTCCACACTGACCGGCCCACTGGGCATGCTCAGAACTGTGGACAAGGGAATGCCAGCAACGAGAGATCTCTCCTGGAGCCTCAGAACCGTGGGGCAGTGGAGGTGGGGCTGGGGGAGTAGCAACTAAAGGTCTTGCTACTCCTCATTCAGCACTCACCAAATGCCAAGCATGGTGCAGAAAACTAGACAGCACACCACCCCTCCCCTCTTCTCAGTCCCCCCCCCCATAAGATATGGTTATCTTCATTTTCAGCAGAGGAAATTGAGGCTATCTGAGATCAAATGACTGGCCTGAGATCACCTGGGCAGCCAGTGGAGCTGGCCAATACCAAAGCACTTCACACTTTACCAAATGCCATACTAGTCCCCGAGTGTGCAACCAAGCCAGAGCTGGGGGTCTCAGCCTCACCCCTGATTCCAGAAGCCCACAGTGCCTCATGATAGCCTCATGTGTCCTGTGGAATGACCAGAGAATGAGCAAGCACTCTCCTGGAAGTGTTCGATGTGTACGTGGTGGGAGAAGAAGCAGCAGTGCTCAGGGGACCCAAGACTCTGGGGCTCTGTCACTTAAGCCTAATAACAAACCCACCAAGAATTCAGCACATAGCCCACATCACTTCCCCCAGCAGTAACACTGCACTTCCACACTAAATGCCTCATGCCACAGGCACAGAGATACCCTTGCCACCCGTGGGAGCATCTCTAGTAAGAGAAATTTTGGAAAATATCTCCAAGAACATACAAAATTTTGGAGTGACCTGGGCCTGTAGGCACAGGCCTAGAATCTCAGCGACTCCAAAAGCTGAGGCAGGAGGTTCATAATGAGTTCAAGGCAAGCCCGGGCTGCAGAGTGAATTCAAGAGTAGCCTGAGCAACTTAGAGAGATGGTGTCTCACAGGGATATGGATGTAGCTCGCTGGTAGACCACTTGCCTAGCGTACGCCAGGCCCTGGGTTCAATTCCCAATCTGGAAATGAAGTTAAAAGCCTATGGTGCTTGTTTCCTGATACTGTTTGAGTATGGAGAGGACTGAGAGATGTGCAGGAGGAGCAAAGGGGGCTGGCGCTGGGGGGTCTGGGCACGGGTGTTCTAGAGAAAGCAACTCTAGAGCAGCCAAAGCCGGCAGGACAACATGGACATCTGAGAGCTGACACTCAAAGCATGTAACTTTCCTCTAAGCTTTGATGCTTTACAAGCTACTGATAGAGATGATCTGATGAAGTTATCTCCCCTGGATCAGAGTTTGGGGGCATTGTCAGAGGCCTGCTTCCACCTGTGACGTTGAGAAAGGACATTACAATGGTGGCAGGTGCAGGGGAGGGGGCAGTGGGGCGAAGCCTCACCAGCTGCCTTTACTAATGGTGGTGATTATTATTTGCAGAAAAGGCCAACTACATATTCAGCATGGTGATAAACTCCCAGTGCAGTGTGGGGAATGCCCCCCAGACATTCTCAGGGGAGCCGGCCCTGGCTGCCCCTTGCCAGCATCAGATAATAGCAGCATGATAAGTCGCAGCTACCTGGGCTGGAGCCTCCTCCAGTATTTGATCCCACTGAGGCATCTGATTCCTTCCTAATGTGAGTTCTCTTTGATGTTTGAGATTCCACAGAGGATAAGGAGGAGTCTTCAGAGGTGGCTCCTTGCTCCTGGCCAGCTTTGTACCCCGCCTGGCTCCTTTTCTACTTTCCTGAAGCTCATAGGAGTTCACCCTGTTCCTGGAGGCCCCATCTCAAGCAGCCCGTTCTCAGGGTCTACAAGGAAGTTTCCAGCACCAGTTTCTAAAACAGGCATCAAGGAAAGTCTTTCTCTCTCTCTCTCTCTCTCTCTCTCTCTCTCTCTCTCTCTCTATATATATATATGAAGACTAAACAGGATGCTGAGTTTAGCACCTAAGCCACACAATGCCAAATTAGTTAGCAAAAGCCACTTACAGAATAGAAATTCTGTTCAATGGAAGAGAAAAGGGAAAGGCCACAGAAATTTCTAGAAGCCAGAGTCTGAACCACTTTATACCTTGGTCTTCCTAGAACACAGATTCCTCAGGCATGGTGGCATACACTTGCAATCTCAGCTTTTGGGAGATGGAGGGAGGAAAATCAGTTGCTCAAGGCCAGCCTCAGCTACATGGCAAATTCAAGGCTAGCTTGGCCTATATGAGATCATCTTATGCCCCTAATCTTCTCCTACTTGGGAGGTTGAAGCAAGAAGATTAGAAGTATAAGCCAAATATGTGCTACCATACAGCCAGTTCAAAGTTAGTCTGGGCAATGTAATATGACACTGTCTCACAATATATAAACAATGAAAAGGGTTGGAGATGTAGCTTAGTACTTGGGTACTCTACTAACAGATGTAAGGCCCTGGTACCTCAGAAAAGAGCAACAGCCAAATGGGCTAGGGACGTAGACCAGTTGGTACAGGAGTGCTTTCCCACGGGGCAGGAAGCCTTGGGCTCAATCCCCTGCCCTTAACAAACCGGGCATGGTGGTCATGATTATCATCCCAGCACTCGGTAACTAGAGGCAGGAGGGTCGGAGTACAGATCAGTCTCATCTACACGTAAAATCGAGGCTAGCCTGGGCTACATGGATCCTATCTCAAAAGAGAAGAGAGAAACAAGAGGAGGGCAGGCCAAAGAGGAAGAGGAGAGGGAAGGGGAACAAGGAGGGGGCGGAGGCTCCCGTCTGTTGGTCAACTAATCCTATTTTATACTTATTATATATCGTATATATATAATATATATATATATTATATNATATATATATTAAGGATATAAGTCTTTGACCACCAGACGGGAGCCTCCGCCCCCTCCTTTTGTCCCCTTCCCTCTCCTCTTCCTCTTTGGCCTAGTCCCCCTCCTCTTCTTTCTTCTCTTCCTCTTCCTTCTTTTGAGATAGGATCCATTGTAGCCCAGGCTAGCCTCGATTTTACTGTGTAGATGAGACTGATCTTGTACTCCTGACCCTCCTGCCTCTAGTTACCGAGTGCTGGGATGATAATCATGACCACCATGCCCGGTTTGTTAAGGGCAGGGGATTGAGCCCAAGGCTTCCTGCCCCGTGGGAAAGCACTCCTGTACCAACTGGTCTACGTCCCTAGCCCATTTGGCTGTTGCTCTTTTCTGAGGTACCAGGGCCTTACATCTGTTAGTAGAGTACCCAAGTACTAAGCTACATCTCCAACCCTTTTCATTGTTTATATATTGTGAGACAGTGTCATATTACATTGCCCAGACTAACTTTGAACTGGCTGTATGGTAGCACATATTTGGCTTATACTTCTAATCTTCTTGCTTCAACCTCCCAAGTAGGAGAAGATTAGGGGCATAAGATGATCTCATATAGGCCAAGCTAGCCTTGAATTTGCCATGTAGCTGAGGCTGGCCTTGAGCAACTGATTTTCCTCCCTCCATCTCCCAAAAGCTGAGATTGCAAGTGTATGCCACCATGCCTGAGGAATCTGTGTTCTAGGAAGACCAAGGTATAAAGTGGTTCAGACTCTGGCTTCTAGAAATTTCTGTGGCCTTTCCCTTTTCTCTTCCATTGAACAGAATTTCTATTCTGTAAGTGGCTTTTGCTAACTAATTTGGCATTGTGTGGCTTAGGTGCTAAACTCAGCATCCTGTTTAGTCTTCAGTCACAAACTCTTATAGTGAGGCCAAAAGCCACATTTCCATTGACTCTGAGTTGCCCAGCCCTCTTAAGAACAGGAAGGAGTTGGGGCTGGAGAGTTGGCTCAGCAGTTAAGCACTGGCTGCTCTTCCAGAGGACCTGGGTTCCATTCCCAACACTCACATGGCAACTAACAACCATAACTCCAGTTCCAGGGGATCCAACACCCTCTTCTGGCCTCTGTGAGCATTTGCACACATATGACGCCCCTACATACATGCAAGCAAAACAGTCGTACACTTAAAAGTGAATTTTTTAAAAGAAGGGGAAAGAAGCTGGTACAACTGGAAATTCCAGTATCCTAGGCTGGCTGTAAACTCCGGATGTAGCCAAGAATGACCTTGAACTTGTGATCTTCCTGCTTCCACCTCCCGGGAGCTGGGGGTGAGCTCGGCCTCATCACACCAAGCCAGGGCTCTACCAAATCAGCTGCGACCTCAGCCCCTTCCCCTCTTCTTTGGCCAGCATGAACAACATCACTGGTTGCACCATTGGTAGACGCTACAAAGGGGTTTATTCCACATTTCCAACTTCCATTAGTCAAATTTACACACACACCTAAGGATACAAATCAGATAAACTGGATCTGATAAGCCAAGGTAGGGTGAATTGCACAGATTGGGCATCAAATACCAGACAGAAGTCATGCAGCTGCTCTGGGTAGTCCCAACCACTTTAGTTAGAAATAGGTGACTTTCATGATGCCAGTGACCTGTTTTTTCCCTAGCAGGTAAATTAGCTATCTTTGGAGAGGTTAGACAGGGCAAGCTGAATGAATCCTCTGGGTTTTTGTAACTTTGTTTTTTGTTGTTCATTCTTCCCCTTAGAATGACTACAGGGCTAGACCACAGGGTGAATTCCAATAGGCCTGAATTCAACACAAGAATAAATAAGACTCTTCTCTCAGAGTCTTCTTGAGAATGACATTATTCACAGTCCACCTTCTACAGGAGGACCAACCTCAGTGACCTAGATAATTCTGGACAAGAGGTTAAGGATGTAAGCCAGGGGTAAAGCACCTGCCTAACTAACATGTGTGAGGGCCCTGTGGCACAGTAGTGGGGGGGGGGTGATCAGCTGGGCGTGGTGGCACATAACACATACCTTTAATCTCAGCACTGAGGAGACAGAGGCAGGCAGATCCCTGTGAGATTGAGGCCAGCCAGGACTGCATAATGAGACCCTGTCAACAAACAACATACAAAAAGACTTTAGCCAGCTGAGCATGGTTGTACAGACTTGTTTTTTGTTTTTTTGTTTTTTGGGGGGGTCTTTTCGAGACAGGGTCTCCCTGTAGCCCCAGCTGTCCTGGAACTCACTCTGTAGACCAGGCTGGCCTTGAACTCACAAAGATCCGCCTGCCTCTGCCTCCCGAGTGCTAGGATTAAAGCATGTGCCACCACGCCCGGCGTGGTTGCGCATATTTGTAATCCCAGCACTTGAGAAAAGAACTCCAGAGGATTAAAGAGCCAGGTTGAGGCCAGCCTGGGCTACACCAGATTCTGAAGCAAACAAAACAAGAAGATCCTGGACAAGTTTCCCCAGGGAAATAAGCAGCACCCTGATGCCTATGCCTGTTTTTTTTTTTTAAACCTTGGCACATATCTCCTAGTTCCCAGCTCCCCCCCAGGGGCAGGCATGCAGCAGCTCGAGATAGCCCCTCCCTCTCCTTCCCAGGGAGGGAGGCAGCAGCCCCAGCAGGTGTCTCTGGCTTTTCTCCTGAGGCAAGAGACCAATGCAGGTGCCTCTGCCGCTCCCTTTTTCCTCCAGTGGGAGTGGGTGGCTAGGGAGGTGCCCAGCCACTCCCTTCGGCCCCCTAGGCCTGGTGGCTTAGGCAGGGCCCTCTGCTACCACCTCTTCTCAGAGCAGAGAGCTTCAGAGTGCAGATCCAAGCCTGGCCTGCCCTCACTGCATTCCCACCGCGCCATTTTGCCGTGGAGGCTCAGCCTGCCTGCCTCTTAAGTATTTAACAAGAAAAATAAAATGAACTCTGAATTCCGGTGAACTAACACCTGTGCTGGTTTACGATCATCCCTGCACTGCCCACTGAGGCCCAGGGCCCAGCACCCAGCGACAGCAGGGGACAGCCCCGGCCTCCTAGAGCTAGCCTCTTACTCCTAGGACTCCCGGTTGGTTGCTAGCTTTACACCCCACCCTCACACTCTAGCATAATCAACTCTCAGAGTCTCAGCCTCTCTAAGCCAGAATAAGACTTTGGGAAAATCAGTCTTTTATTTCCCACATTTGGAGAAAGTGCAGGTGGCAGGCAGCTCTCTCTCCAGTGCACTGACCCCACAAACTACAAGAGCTTCAGAGGGTGGGTATGGTAGCCCTCACGAAGGAGGCTGAGGCAGGAGGATTACCCTGAGTTCAAGCCAAGTCTGGGCAACAGAGTGAAACCTTCTCTTGAAAATAATCAAACATGATCCAGCAAAAAGGCTCAGCAGGTAAATGTATTTGCCGCCAAACCTGATGACCTGAGTTCAATCCCTGGATCCACAGGACAGAAGGGAAGAACACACTCCCACAAGTGCTCCTCTGACTTCCAAACATACACCATTGCATGTACACGTACACACACACACACACACACACACACACACACACACTAAATATAACAAAGAAAATGGTGGTGCATGCCTTTAATCCCAGCACTAGGGAGGCAGAGGCAGGTGGATCTCTGTGAGTTCAAGGCCAGCCTGGTCTACACAGTGAGTTCCTGGCCAGTGGGGGATACAGGGAGACCCTGTCTCAAAAAGACCAAAACAAACAAACAAACAAAAATGACTAAATAAATAAATAAGTAAACCCAGAGGAACCTCAGCTAGGCTGGGGCAAACCCATGACAAGGCACTCAGCTACCCAAAGCCCAGCCCCTCTGTGAACATCCGTTGCTGTGGGACACAGTAAACAACCTTCCCAGGAAGCTTTGAGGGAGACATGGAATCCCAGAAAGTCAAGCCTCTGACATTTGCCTTAGAATCCTGGAGAAAAGAGGCAAACAGAAGGGAGGAGGTGGTCCAGGGGAGGGTGGCAGAGACATGTGAGAAGCCAGGCAGGAGACGGGCCTGCTGGTACAGGATCATGCGAGAAGCCAGGCAGGAGACAGGCTGCTGGTACAGGATCGCAGTCCCAGCTACTTGGGAGGCTGAGGCGGGAAGGTGCAAGTTCCAGGCTTCCCAGGCCACACAGCAAGTTCAAAGATAGACTGGCCAATTTCTCAAGATCCTGTCTCAAAATAAAAGAGAGGCTGGGGATATAGTTCTGTGATATTGTCCATGCATAGCCTGAGCCAGATCTTCAGCTCAACTCCAGGCATGGGGAGGAGGATGGGGTCGTGCTCAATGGTAGAGTACTCATCAAGCACGGAGAAGATCCTGGGTCCAATCCAATCTCCAGTACCACAACAAAGAACCAAAGAAGACAGCAAGATTACTGAATGCTGTTAACAAATGATACAGCCCCTAAGAAGGGCCTTAAAGCATAAAAATTACTCTAGCTGGGGGGGGGGGGGGTTTTTTTTTTTTTTTTTATTTTATTAGTCACACTGGGCATATAACTCTTAAGGCCTGTGGAAAAGTAAGTGCAGTGAATGAAATTGCAGTTTTCTGTTCATTTTTAGGATGGGGGTGATTTTCTTTCTTTTTTTGTTGTTTTGTTTTGTTTTTAAGACAGAGTCTCCCTATAACCCCAGCTGTCCTGGAACTCACAATGTATACCAGGTTGGACTTAAACTCACAGAGATCTGCCTGCCTCTGCCTCCTGAGTGCTGGGATTAAAGGCATGTGCCACCATGCCTGTCCTAGGATTTTCTAAATTAAGTAATTATGTGTGTGTGTCTGTGTCTGTACTCGTGCCCACAAACCCACAGGTGCATGAAGAGAGCAGAGGATAGGACCCGGGTCTCCTCTATCATTCTCCACCTTATTCCCTTGAGATAGGGTCCCTTGTCGAATCTAAGCTCACCAGTTTGACTAGGCTGACTGATGGGCATGCCAATGACCCCACGGCACTGGGTTCCGTCCATTGTAGCCACACTCAGAGTTTTGATGTGGTTGCTGAGTTTCGAACTCAGGTCCTCATGTTTGCACAGCAAGCACTCTTACCCATTGAGTCATCTCACCAGCCCAAGTCATTGAAATACCAAGATATTTTATTTTAGTACAGAGATCAGTGACCTTTTTAGCCACATGTGCTGGGAAGAAAATTAAGCCAGGGCTGTTGGGGCCAATGAGCTGGCTTAGCAAATAAAAGGGCTTGCTACCAAACCAAGCTTGATACGCTGAGTTCGATTCCTCAAATCTACATAGTGAAAGGCAAGC
The DNA here is from genome assembly GCA_009823505.1 of Rhizomys pruinosus. Classification (NCBI taxonomy): domain Eukaryota; kingdom Metazoa; phylum Chordata; class Mammalia; order Rodentia; family Spalacidae; genus Rhizomys; species Rhizomys pruinosus. Next base: position 2,204,592 of record VZQC01004997.1, read on the forward strand.
AGATCTTTGTGAGTTCTAGGCCAGCCTGGTCTACAGAGTGAATTCCAGGACAGCTGGGGCTACAGGGAGACCCTGTCTTGAAAAAGACCAAAAAAAAAAAAAAGAAAAGGAAAAGGAACAAAATCAATTACTAATAGGCCTTTGTCCTCTGACCTCAAGGAGTACACACACATACACCAACACAAAATAAAAATGTGATTTAAAGCCAGGCATGGGGGCATGTCTTTAATCTCAGCACTCAGGAGGCAGAGGCAGGCAGATCTCTGTGAGTTCAAGGCCCGCCTGGTCTACATAGTAAGTTCTAAGACAGCTGGGGCTACAGGGAGACCCTGTCTCAAAAAGACAAAAAAAAAATGTGATTTAAAAATAAAAATCTGGGGCTGGAGAGATAGCCTAGCGGTTAAGAGCACCGACGCTCTTGCAGAGGACCTGGGTTCGATCCCCAGCACCCACATGGCGGCTGAGAACCGTCTGAAGCTCCAATTCCAGGAGAACTCCAGTTCCAGGGGAATCCGAGACCCTCTTCTGACCTCCGCGGCGTTGCACGACACGGGTGCACCGACTTGCATGCAGACAGTACATTCATACACATACAGAAATAAATAAAATTAATTAAAAAAATTAAAAAAAAATAAAAATCTGGCAGAGTATGGTGGTGCACACCTTTAATCCTAGCACTTGGGATGCAGAGGCAGGCGGATCTTTGTGAGTTCAAGGCCAGCCTGGTCTATAGAGCGAGTTCCAGGACAGCTGGGGCTACAGGGAGACCCTGTCTCAAAAAGACCAAAAAATAAATAAATAAATAAAAATTTGGAGTGCCTGGCAGCTAAACAACTTTTTAAAAAGTTAAGACAGGCCTGTTTCCTGGCTGACCAGACATGAATTAGGAGAAGGAAAGAAAAGGACACAGCAAGATTGGGGTGGAGCCAGAAGTGGGGGGAAGAAAGCTACAGAAATGGCAGCGAGTGGACGCTTGTTGTTTGCTCAGTGGGTGAGCCCAAACCTCAGATGTTAGGCTGAGCTCAGCTGAAGTTTCAGGACCCCAGCAAACCACCCACTGGATACTTGGATTTGGGGGACATTTTCCCAGAAGCCCCTCAAAATTTGAGATTTTTCCACATGCAAGAGATGGCTCCTCCCATTTGCACCTAACTCAGCCTCCTCCTCCTCCTCTTCCTGGCACAGCTGATCGTTATCCAGTTTACACAAACATTCCATGAGTCAGGCAGACCACTGAGAGACGCACAATTTTACAGAGAGGGAGGCTGAGGTAGTGAGCAGACAGAGGCTGCATCTTGGAGAAGGTAGGAGCCATAGGCAAGAAGCTTCCTCATCCCCAGGCCTGCATGTTCTGGAATCTCCAGAGTCTAGTATCTGGGGAGTGATAACTTGCACTTCCTTTCAGCTCCCATGGGGAGAACTAGGACATAGGTGATATCTCATCTTGGAACAATCAAGAATGGGTTTTGATTCTCCTCCCGAAATTGTGTCACAGTCAAACACTGCTATCTTGTAGACATGTCACTGTTACCTCTATCATTTCCTGTGACATTCTTTAAAAGCAATGGAAGTACAACTAGATAAAGTAAAATTCCAAAAGTCTTGCACAACCCCCAAGAGATTCCTAACTTCTCCATAAGGCTGAATGACTAAAATTAGATCAAGAAGGACTTCCAGAGATTCTCCAGGTCAAACCTCTGCTTAGACAAAAAAAACCAACAGGTGTCCAATGGTCATGTGACCACCTCACGAATACCCCTAGGAGTAGATTGAGCCCCACTATAATCAGGCAGCCCCTTGGTTCTGCGTCATACAGAATAATGCTCCAGCACCATGGTGTGGTTTTCAGATTTACCTTATACTATAACTTGAGTAATGTAATAGTCTCAGTAGTATCGCTTCTGAGGTAAAAGACAATGGTCTAAAAATCTCAAAAGAAATGGGGTGTGGTGGCAACACCTCTATTCAAGCACTTAGTAGGCAGAGGCAGGCTGATCTCTCCGTGAGTTTGAAACCAGCCTGGAATACATGGAGAGGTTCAGGCTAGCCATGACTACATAGTGAGACGAGACAGAGAGAGAGAGAGAGAGAGAGAGAGAGAGAGAGTGAGAAAAGAAAACATAAAGGCTAGTTTGATACCACGCACTTGTAATTCCACTTGTAATCCTGAGTAGTGACTCAGGAGATAGGAGAACTAACATAGTTTGAGGCTAATCTGGATTACAGAGTGACTTCCATATCAGCCTGAGCTACAGAGTGAGACCCTGACACAAACAAAACATGGCACTGAAGTAGACCCTCTAAGCATGGTGGTAAATATCTGTAACTTCAACTACACAAAGGTTAAGGCTGGGGAATCACAAGTTCAAGGTAAGGCTGGGCAGCCGTGTAAGCCCTGTCTGAAGTTAAATGATGAGAAAAAGAATGTGCAGAATGCCTTCCTCCTGCACTGCTGAATGTGTGTCGGAACTTTGTAACGATAATATTTGAATGTTCTGGGGAGCCGGCTAAAAGAGTTATCCTGGCCCGGCGTGGTGGCGCATGCCTTTAATCCTAGCACTTGGGAGGCAGAGGCAGGTGGATCTTTGTGAGTTCAAGGCCAGCCTGGTCTACAGAGTGAGTTCCAGGACAGCTGGGACTACAGGGAGACCCTGTCTAAAAAAAAAAAAAAAAAAAAAAAAAAAGAGTTATCCTAAGGGGAATCCTTTTCACTAGCAAAGTGTATTTTCACAAAGCAAACCATTCCGTCTGACATTCATAAATGAGTTTTACTCAAACTGAAGCACGTCTCTGTCCAAAAAACTGTTCCCATCATTCTCAGCACCCTAAATATTCCATGCAGGAGCAACCAGGAAAGAACATTTAAGAAACAGGCGTGTGAGCTAAATCACAGCACTTCTCTGCTCGGTCCTCCTGTCTCCATCTCCATCCTCCTGACCAGGGCAACGGCCGGCCACAGCACCCCAAACTCTGGAGGAATAGCACAGGACAAAAACAGTGGCTAGCCAGGTAGCCTGTGCTAAGTTGAAGAAGAGGCGGGACAGCAGCTGGGCATGTAGTTCAGTGGCGTAGCATGTGCCAAGCTCTGGATCTGATCTCCAGATAGTCACCAGTTCTTAGTGGCAACATTTCAAAAGGAAGGCAGGGAGAAAAGATCCAGTTCGATGTCTAAAAGGTGAAAAGGAAATTATAAATTGATCAAGAGATTAAACCCTTCATAACAAATTGTTTGGCGAGTTGGTTGGCTGGTTTGGTGGGTGGTTCTGTCTGTCTGTCATCTGTCTGTTTGGAGGATGGGAGCTTTGAAGGATCAGGACCAGATTCAAGGCAAGAGCGAGGTAGTGCACGTCAAGGAAACGGGGGACTGCCAGTCTCCTTCTTTTCCCCAAACTGCAGTCAGGGGCTCCATGAGCAGAAAGGAAAGCTAATGTGCTAGAACATTCCTCCAGTTCTCACATTACTAAAGCAAACCAAGCTCGTTGTGGCAACTCTGGAAGGGGCCCTGTGGAGATATAGAGACAAGCATTACCCCACCACACCGGGACCTCTTGCATGTGAGGGTACACCCACAGCTCTTCCAGACTGAATGTTCCTTGCTTACGACGTGGTACAGAGGAGGACCTATTCTGGGGGCAGATTTCACTTCCAGTTCAAGGTCGCCAAGCATGCTCAGCTCCACATCCTGCCCTGTAAGACATTTCATTCCAGGTAGCAAGATGAGTAAAGCAAGGTTTGGGACCTGGAAAATAACAGCTAACACATTCCCAGGCCTCTTCCCCGGAGCAACTGCGCCTTCCCCTAGAGAGCAGCGCCTGGCCCAGTCTCCACCTTGCTCTGCCTGCACCGTGAGTCGCCCGTCCAGGTGAGGGTGGAGTGCTCCACATACTGACAAATGGGAAAGCATCACCCCGGGCACTCACAGCTTCTAAATCGAGTTCTCATTCAGGAAAAAAATAAACCAAGAGAGGAATTTTCCACTGGTCCATTAATCAAGAGGGCAGCAGGCTTGGAGCAGGAAACCCCACGATAAGCCTCCCAGGTCTTCCAACCCACCCAGGCCCACTATTTGTCACCACTTCCCCAGTAAAATCACCAAAAGTTGTATGGACCCTTGTGAATGTTTGTACGTGTAAATAGTTTCAAAGTATTCTTTTATTTAACATATAATCTGGGTAGCAGGGTAGGTGGCCTTATCTCTGTACTATTCCTATAGAAGAAGCAGCTAAAAGAAACTTGCAGTGTAACCCTTAACCAAGCCCCTTCCCATCTTGGGTTCTGAGGTGGGGGGCACCTATGGGCACCCTTGAGACCTACTCTTTGATAAAGCATTTCTCTGCTCCGGTATTTCTCTAATGGTCAGTCTTGAAGTAACTCAGTCAGACGTCACTACACTACACACTGGCTATCTATAGTAAGAATATTTCCCTCATGAAGCTGTTGTGAAGATGCAATGAGATAAAATGTATGCAGAACTTACCCAGAGCTCAGGGACCATTGTGGAAGATGGGGCAGAAAGTTTGTAAGAGCCAGGGAGGAAGTGAATGACCATATGGATCTAGAATCATACAAGCTTCTGGGGCTCTCCACATATAAACCTACAACAGTGCTGTTTATATCCACAAGACTCATGAAAACTCAAGCAGACAAAATCCAGCATAGAATAATGGAAATGGACAGCAAGCCCCAATCTTAACAGAAGCAATATTGGTAATTGATTACTGTGGGTAAGGGAGAACTGATCTTAAAGTGAGGGACTCTGGATGGGATGACTAGACCTCAGTGGATGAACTTGCACTGAGGAACATCTAGGGACGCTTACTTGACTCAATGGACCCTGGCACAAATGATAGAGTGTATGAATTCCGGGGGGGGGGGCTGTGGGAGGGGCCAGAGCGGAAGAGGCCATAAAGGTGATTAAGACTGAGATGTTTTATATGAAATACACAAAAATTCAATAAAATAAGTAAACAAATAATTTTTAAATGCATGCAGAATTTGGCAAATAATAATAATAATAATAATAATAATAATAATAATAAAAACCAGTGGATATATTGCTGGATCATTGATGTCCAGCAATTGATTCATTCAACAATTATCTTTCTTTTGTTTTTTGTTTCTGAGATAGGGTCTCTTGTAACCCAGACTGCCCTTGAACTCATTATGTAGACACTAATGACCTTGAACTTCTGACCCTCCAGCCTTCACTTCCCAAACGCTGGGATTGCAGGCCTGAGCCACCATGTCTGTGGTATTGGGGGTCAATTCTAGAGCCTCATGCATGCTAGCCAAACAGCCTACTAACCAAGCTACATCCATGGTCTGATTCAACTTATTTATTGATTGACCATGATGCCCCTAAGGATATGTTGTTCTGCCTTTGAGGATGCTAATCTAGTGGAAGAAACAAGTGCTAAAAATAATGATTATGCTGTGACATGTATATGACACTCACCCTTTTGTAAATTATCTTCCTAGTACTATGACAAGGCAAATAATTAGTATGCTCACTTTATAGCTGATGAGTCTGAGGTCTAGAGGTCTAGAGGTCACCTTGTGGACTTGAATTAGGATCTTTTGAAATCAATTAGAGTGCTTTTTTTTTTCCCCCTGTCTTCTTTCTTTTCTCCTTTTGGTCTTTCTGAAACAGGGTCTCCCTGTAGCCACAGCTGGCCTGGAACTCGCTATTTAGACCAGGCTAGCCTCAATCTCACAGAGATCTACCTGCCTCTGCCTCCCAAGTGCTGGGGTTAAAGTTGTGTACTACCACGCCTGGCTTTTTGTTTTTATTTTATTAAGTCTTGCCATTGGAGCCCAAGATAGCCTCAAACTCTTGTTGTTATTCCTGCTATTTTAAGACAGGGTCTTGCATAGCCTAGGCTGGCCTCAAACCCCTAATCTTCCTGCTTCAGCCTCCCCACTCCTGGGATTACAAGTGTGTGTTACTAAGTCAGGCCACAACCACGTGTCTCTGAATTCATATTCACCAGCCCTGTCTCCTTTCTGTTTCATCTTTGTTGTTGTTGTTTCTCTCTCTCTTATCCACCAAACCTTCTAGTGGATTCCTCAGACCACTTGTTGTTGACCGCAGCTTCAAACCTGAATATAAATAAACTCACCTGTTATGGAACAGAATTGACTCTGCCAGGTTGCTATAACATAAGCTGGAGGTCATGGTCACCCATGGGGCATGTTACTGTTGAGACTGTCCACTGTCATTATATTGTAACCAAGGGGTACTCTGGGACATGTGTCCTGGGACTATATACTTCGCTGAGGCCATGTCAGCTGTCAGCTGTCAGCTGCTTCTTGCAGCCTGACAAACCTTGCTTCGTGAAGAAGCTACAAGGAAACCAGGCATCCCGCATGGATGAATAGAGCACAGCTCCAACAATGAGCCAGATTCTCTTGCCTCCCAGGGGAGATGTTCTCTCTCATCTTTCCAAGAAAGAGGGGAAGAAATCATACAATGAGAATCTAGCAGAATAACATAACAGAGACTGGGGGCAGGCAGGGAGCAGAAGACATAGCTTAAGCTGAGGCCTGCCCACGACTTTAGAGAGCCACATTCCTACCTCAACAGAAGTGGGAAACAATTATATTCCTTCATTTCTTTCATTTTTTGAGGCACCTACAGCCTCATGTATATTGCTTCTGACACTGAGCTACATCCCCAGCCCTCTTCTTACTTTTATTTTCAGATAACATTTCACTAAATTGCCCAGCTAGTCTTGAACTTTTTTTTTTTTTTTGTCTTTTTGAGACAGGGTCTCCCTTTAGTCCCAGCTGGCCTGGAGCTCACTATGTAGACCAGGCTGGCCTTGAACTCACAGAAATCCACTTGCCTCTGCCTCCCAAGTGCTAGGATTAAAGGGGTACACCACCATGTCCAGCTAAGTCTTGAACTCTTAACACTCCTGCTTCAGCCTCTGGAGTAGCTGTGATAACAGGTATGCACAACCAGGACAGACTCCTTTTGAATTCTATAATCTTATTAATTTACATTATTTACTGTCTTTATTTTCAATGTATTATTTATTATTGTTTTTTTGTTGTTTTTTTTTTTTTTTTTTTTTTGAGACAGGGTCTTCTTGTAGCCCCAGCTGTCCTGGAACTCACTCTGTAGACCAGGCTGGCCTTGAACTCACAAAGATCCTCCTGCCTCTTGCCTCCCGAGTGCTAGGATTAAAGGCGTGCACCACCACGCCGAGCTCTATTATTATTTTAGTGTATGCATGTAAGTGCACCTGTGTCATCCCTCAGAGTCAGAAGAAGGTGGAAAGCATTGGATTCCCCTGGAACTGGAATTATAGACATTTGTTAGCTGTTGGGTGGGTGCCAGGAATCAAACCCGGATTCTCTGCAAGAGCAGCCAGTGCTCTTAACTGCTGAGCCATCTCTCCAGTTCTTTATATATTGTCTTTAAACATGAGGATTCCTCAATTCCAAGACAGCTGGCTCAGCATTTCAGACCAACATATAATCTCAGTCTAATTTTTCTGTTCCAGCCCCCAAACTTCCAAGGCCTAACTTCACTCTAGCCAGCCTTGCTACCTGGCCAGCCATTAGTCATCTCTCATGGATTCTCTACCTCTTTCCTGTATAATCTGAACAGAATTCCCAAAGGGACTCCTTGGAATCTCCTTGCCCCACCCTGTGGGCCTCCCTATGAACAGCCTGACTTCTTACCTTATTGAGGACGTGGCTCCTGTCACAACCTTTCGCAACTTCCCTGTCACTCATCAACCTCAACCCAGGGCAGCACATCCCTGTGACGACACCATCTTTTCTGTTCCCCTCTTCCAATTTCTGAATCTTTTCTCCATTTCTCTTTTCTCGTGAAGAAGCTGATTCCACCTCTTTTTCCCAGCCTTTCCTATGCCCTCTCTCACGCATCCTGTAGGATTTCTCCCAGTTCAACCCCATCTGCTGAGCACCTTGTAATCTTAACTTCTTTCAGTTACTCAGTTGGGAGTCAACTCTCTGGTTGAGTCTCCTCTAAAATACAAATCTTTATTTGACCATTTTCTCCTCATTTTACCACCCCAATCTTTCCTCTCACAAGTCTGCATGCCTTGAGCTTCGTCTTCAACAACTGATGCTTTCACCTGTAGCGATCCCTCAGCCTCCATGACTATTGAACAGAATCTCTTTTTTCTAGGTTATAGTAGTTATCCACCCAACTCTAATAGTTCATGGTCTCCCTTCTCAATCCTTCGGGGAGGGGTATGGCATACCTGTTAAGAAGGTGATTGCACAAATGCCTGGGGGTGTACATCTTGTGCATGTAAGTGTATGTGCATGCATGTGTGTACGTGTGTGTGTGTGTGTGTGTGTGCAGGTAGATGTTAACATCGGATGTCTTGATTGCCCCACGTTATTTTAAATATAATATTTTGATTCATGTTTGAGAATTCCATATATGTATATGATTTATTTTGACCATATTTATTTATTCATCATCACCTGTCATAGTTCCTCAGCTAAAGGGGGGGGGGTGAGCCCCTCTCCCCCATGCTGGATTATTAACTGGTTTGATCCACCAAACTTGGAACTCATTGATTGGGCCAGGCTGACTGGCACATTCCAGGGATGCTCTGTCTCTGCTCCCCAGGGCTGAGATGACATACATACTGCTTCGCTCCCTGGTATTTCCATGGGTTCTAGGGATCTGAACCCAGGCCCTCGTATTTGTACAGAAGGCACTTTCCATCTGAACCATTTCCCCAGACCACTTTTCTCCTTCTTTAACCTTAATTTCTGCAACATTCCACTTCTTTTCAATGCTGTGACTCAAACCCAGGGCTTCATACATAGTAGGCCAGCACTAGGTACAACCCCAGCCCTTCTCTTTGTTTCTTGAAATATCCTCTGCTCTAGTTCAATTTTCCATTGCTGTGACAAAACACTCTGACCAAAACCAACTTGGGGAGGAAAGGGTGTATTTGGCTCACATCTCCTGGGTCACAGTTCATCACTGAGGGAGCCCAGCATAGGAACTCAGGGCAGGAACCTGGAAGCAGGAACTGAAATAAAGGCTATGGAGAAACACTGCTTATTGGCTTGCTCCCCTGGCCCATACCCAGCCTGTTTTCTTTTTCTTTCTTTCTTTCTTTCTTTCTTTCTTTCTTTCTTTCTTTCTTTCTTTCCTTTCTTTCTTTCCTTTCTTCCTTTCTTTCTTTCTTTATTTTAATTTTTATTATTTTTATTTATTTATTTATTTATTTTGGTCTTTTTGAGACAGGGTCTCCCTGAAGCTCTGCCTCTCCTGGAACTCACTCTGTAGACCAGGCTGGCCTCAAACTCACAGAGATCCACGTGCCTCTGCCTCCCAAGTGCTAGGATTAAAGGCGTGCACCACCACACCCAGCATTTATTTATTTCTGTATGTGTAGCAATGTACTGACTGCATGCAAGTTTGTGCACCCGTGTCATGCAATGCCGCGGAGGTCAGAAGAGGGTGTCGGATTCCCCTGGAAACTGGAGTTCTCCTGGAATTGGAGTTTCAGACAGTTCTCGGCTGCCATGGGTGCTGGGGATTGAACCCGAGTCCTCTGAGAGCAGTCGGCGCTCTTAACCACTAGGGCCATCTCTCCAAGCCCCTCTTCTTTTTTTTTTTTTTGGTGTTTTTGAGACAGGGTCTCCCTGTTGCCCCAGCTCTCCTGGAACTCGCTCTGTAGACCAGGCAGGCCTTGAACTCACAAAGATCCACCTGCCTCTGCCTCCCAAGTGCCAGGATTAAAGGCGTGCACTGCCACCACCCCCACCAGACTATCTTATACTGTACTTAACGTGCCTGAAGGTAGCACCGCCCACAGTGGGCTGGGCCCTCCCACATAACTCAACAATCAAGACAATATTCCATAGACTTGGCCGCAGGCCAGTCCAATGGAGCCAATTCCCCAATTGAGGCTCCCTCAACCCAGGTGTGTCAAGCTGACACTAAACCTGTCCAGCACACCCTCCTTGGCTTCCTTCTGCTCCTTCTGCCTTCTACCTTCTAGGTGGAGGCAAGCCTCAAAGTTGGGCCCCAGTTGTAAGTCAGCTTCGCCCTGGTGGTCTCCCCTCAGCCTTGCCCTGATTGCTAGGGGAATTCTGCGGAGACAGCCCCACCTGTTTGTGTTTCCTCACTGCAGTCTTTGCTGTAGGATACCTTGCTGGAGATAATCCACCAACCATCTAGCACGTGTCGCAAGTTCGTCATCTTTCTTGAGTCATGTCCTCCTGCCACTCGCAGTGTTCAAGAAGCTGCACTGGTGTTTGGGAGACCAGGACAGAACGCTTGGGTCCTTTTCAGTGTCACCCTGCATATACTCCCGTTCTAACTCAGCCCCTACATCTGCATCGTTTCAGGTTCTGTGAAGTTTTCCTTCAAAAGATCTCTCCATGCATCCCCACCTCTCCAAGTGAGAGCTTCATCAGGTGCCATCCATTACTTCCTGTATGGTCTCCGGCATGTACCCCTGGCTAGATCCTCTTCCTCCATTTTTCTGTTCCCTAGCTGCCAAACACATGACTGTAATTCCTCTTCTAAAACACACTGGGTGTCTTCATCTGGGCTACTGAAGAAAGTCCCAATTCTTTAACCTGCTGCTGATAATCTGGCCCTAACTTTTCTTTCTTTCCAGCCTTTACATGAGTGTACAGTCTATATGCGTGCATACCATGGGCCAAGGACTCCTTCATTACCACCTCTGTTATGACCGTGTCCTGTCCTCTGTATGCAAAAAATTGGATCACTCTTCCCAGTAAAATGCCACTGAATGGGCCAGGGGTCAGCACAGTGGTATAGTACTTTGTTTGCATGCAAAAAGGACTAAGTTTCATTCCCAGCCACAAAAAAAGAAATTTCTGCAAAAAGAAAAATATGAATCGAATGAAGCTCTCCTCAATCTTCCTTGCTCCCCTTCCTTTTAACCTGCCTTCCAGTTCTAGCTCTTTATCACATTGAATAGTACTGCTATAATAATTTGTTTTTTTTTTCTGGTAAATTCTAAGTTTCTAAGGACAAGGACCAGCCCTCACACTTCTGGGCACTCTCGTAATGCTGATTCCCAACAGGCTTGTTGACGCTACAGCTGTAGAGTGTTTAAATCAGTGTCTGTACCTGCAAAGCCCTTGACTTGAACATCTTGGTCCCAGACATCTTTATCTTAAAATGGTCTATTAGCAACAGTATTTTTTATTTATTATTTAATTTGGGGCATAGATAGGCATTGAGACAAGGCCTCGTTCCATAACCCAGCCAACCTCACAGAGTTCACTGTGCTGCCGGGCTGGCCTCACATTCAAGACAGTCCTCCTGCCTTAGTTTCCAACTGCTAAGATTGTAGGCATGCACCATCACCATCACATACAGCTCATTTCCAAAGATATTCAATACATAAATTGATAGTTGGGCCTTTCTAATAATATTAATAGTCACCATCTTTACTGTGCCTCAAACTCCTACCACATTATCAGACTTAACCTTCACAGGAACCTCCATGTGACAAATGAGATCTCCTGCCTTCTAAGAACATGAGATTCAGTGACTCTGCATTCTCCTTCCACCCCTAGGAGCTCATCTTGAACTCTGGAGGAGGGAGTGCAATGACAACTGTCCTCGCGGCCTAACTTTAAGAATATCTGAGTCTACACAGCTTCTGGTTCCCTTTGTGAAGACGTGCTCAAATGGAATTTGCCTCTGCCATTAACCGGCTGTAGACGAGAGTCAGTGCAATATGAGAGGCAAGAGAAGCAGTCAGACCTGTTTGTCTCCATGCGTCTGAATCACTTCGTGCTCAGCATTGAAGATCTATGCATCTTTCTTGTCATCATTGCGGGCACTGCAGCAGACCTGATGGACACTGAATACTTTCACTGAAAGTTTTCTCCCTTTTTAGGATATTATTGAGTTGCACGCACAGCTTCCGAAACACGAAGGAAAGAATGTTCCTCCTCTTCTCCTGCAGGAGTCTGAGACTTCACTCTCTCAAGAGAGTTGGGGAGCTGAGTCCTATATGATGACTGGTGATGACTGATTGTAGCCCTGCCTGAATGCTTTAGGAACTGGGCTGAGCCTTCAAGCCAGCTTTGGAGGGAACCTTCCCACTATCCTTAGGCCCCATAGGAAGTGCTCAGCCAGTCGCTCTGCAAAGCAGAAGCCTGTATATGACAGGGCAGGCTAGCCCCTCTGCCTGCCTCACTGACTTGAGAACAGAGCTGAGTCCTTACCAAGGCTGGGCCCCAAACCTCAGAGACTCACAGTGATCTCCGGTGGATTCAGTCTAAGTTAAAATAAGAGGACTTTTGCTGGGCATGGTGGCACACACCTTTAATCCTAGCACTCGGGAGGCAGAGGCAAGCGAATCTTTGTGAGTTCAAGGCCAGCCTGGTCTTCAGAGTGAGTTCCAGGACAGCTGGGGCTACAGGGAGACCCTGTCTCGAAAAGACCAAAAACAAAAACAAAAACAAACAAACAAAAAAATAATAATAGTAGGACTTTATAAAATATTATCTTTCCTATCCAAATATTGGACCTTGGGGGTTTTGCTTATATATTATTATTGTATTTGTTTACTTTTATTTCTTTTGTTTTATATTTTTGAGATACTCTGTAGCCCAGGCTGGCCTGGAATTCACAAAGCTGGTCTTGAACTTTCAAGAATCTTCCTGCTTCAGCCTCCCTAGTGCTTGGGTTTTAGATGTGAGCTATCACATCCATCCTACTTTTACTTTATTTATTTTGGGGGGTTTCGTCTTTTTTTTTTTGAGAAAGGATCTCCCTGTAGCCCCAGCTGTCTTGGAACTCTCCATGTAGACCAGGCTGGCCTTGAACTCATGGAGATCTACCTGCCTCTGCCTCCCTAGTGCTGGAATTCAAGGTGCGTACCACCACACCTGGCTGACTTTTTTTTTTTTTAAAAAGGATCTTCTTTGATTAGGCAGTTTAGTGATAAGACTCCCCCAAATTAGCCAGATTTTTTTCTCAGCTGAAAACTCAAGGCTTCCTGGACAAGCCAGTAAACACATAGCCTTCTGGTAGCCCTGAAAGAGCAGGAAAAGTAGAAAGAAAAGAGAGAAGGGAAAAAAGAGAAGTACATACCAAACCCCACAGATTAAGTCTTTATTTCACCAGAATAAGAAATGGAAATTCGCCCCCTTTTTTGTTGGTGTTGTTGCTTTGTTATTGTTATTTTGTATTGTTTCTGTTTTCCTATGAAAAGAAAAAATATGAAAAAAAAAAAAGAAGGGTCTTCTTATAGCCCCAGCTGGCCTAGAACTCATTGTGTAAACCATGCTGGCCTAGAACTCACAGAGACTCTCCTGTTTCTGTTTCCTGAGTGTTGGGATTAAAGGTCTGTCCCATCACACCATGCTTTCATTTATTTATTTTGAGACACGGTCTCACATAGTCCAGCCTGACCTCAAACTTGCTGTGTAGCCAAAGATGACTTTGAACTGATCTTCCTGCCTCTACTCAAGGGCTGGGATTCCAGTCATGCTCTGTTTATGTAGTGCTGGGGATCAAACTTGTAGATGACATCTACTTTTAATGTATTTTTAGATAGGATATATAGCTATAAATAGACTACATAGTACACATAGCCTGTCTATAGCTAAATAGCCCAGACAGTCCTCCAATTTTGTGATCCTCCTGCCTCAGGTTTCCAAGTGCTGGGATTACAGGTATCTATCACCTCTCTAACACCTGTTCTGATGAAATAGAAAAAAAAAAATACCCTGAGATTTCAAGATAATAATTAAACGTAAATTCATTACATGCAGACTTGGAATGTCAAAGTGAACATACAAGAAACACAGGCTTATTCATTGAGAAAGGTGTAGATGCACATGCTCAGATATAAACACCCACTTCTCTAACCACCCTCCATTAGACTTGACCCTGGTCTATCACTGGAGGCCAACACCCTGATCTTCTTAAGCTTCATATTTTCTAAGGAACCCCTGCACATACCTGGGGCATATGTCCAGGCTCATGTCCACACCACCAGTATTTACTCTGGACGTCAAGAGTGCATTTAGACACTGGGTCAAATAGCATGAGGTGTTACAACACTTTTCAGCATTGTACAACTATTTGACCTTATCCTGGGCTCTACTCAATCCTTTGGAATAACAAAATAGGCCACAAAGGAGCTGACAACACTTTCTAATCACTACACCCTTCACCAAAGGACCCCTAAGCCGTAATTGTCATGAGATCCTAGAGCCTTGAAATGAGGAAACTGGACCCAGAGGAGAGTGAGCCCCTGTTCTGGTATCATGTAACAAGTGAAAGCGGGGAAAAAGACTATGAATCTCTAGCAGTCTGCATATTTTTCATCACTTTCTGTCAAAAACTTGTGATTCCAAGAGGAAGAAATGAAAAGTTGAAGGATCAGATCCAAGTCCTTGGCAGATATCCATGTCTCTTTTTACTGATGCTTTCCTTCTTGCCTTTTCTAGCATTGACAGAGAAAAATACTTATTATGGTTTGATCAGCCCTTCGAACGTCAGTAACTTAGCGTAGTGCCTCACGCCGGTAATCTCAGCCCTGGGGAGGCAGAGGCAGGAGGATCAAAAGTTCAAGGTCAAACTGAGCTACCTAGTAAGACCTTGTCTGGAAACCAAGCCAAACAATAAAGCCAGGTTTGGTACCACACGTCTGTAATCCCAGCACTGGAAAAGCAAAAGCCAGGAGGATGAACCAGCCAGGCTGGTTCAAAGCCAGCCCAAACTATTGAGTCGGTGGCTGGGTCTCTTTTTAGTCCCAGCTGGCCTGGAGCTTGCTATGTTGTTCGGGCTGGCTTTGTATTCACAGAGATCCACGTGCCTCTGCCTCCCAAGTGCCAGGATTAAAGGCATGTGCCACCACGCCCAGCATCCTGAAATGGGGCCACTTTGAAATGGGACACTGCCCACTTCCAGTTGCACTGCCACCTCTCTATTTCCATTCATCGCTTTGTGTAACTTACCCTCTCCTTGTCCAGCACCTGCTTTTCCAAGTCTACTAGTTTAGAAAGCAAGTCCATTGGGCTATCGTGCACTTCGGATTGGTTGCCAATGCCTTAACAATCCTCCCTCTCTCCTTTAATGAAGCGATGGGCGGGAGGGGTCATTGACAGTAATGACAAGTGAATCCATCTAGCCAACAAATATGGGATTGTCTGACTGCAAGAGTGTCTGGTTTCCAGAGCCGTGCACAAGTGGACATTTAGGACATGTGGACCTCAGTAAACCTACAACCAGAAATGCCCTCAGCCGGGTTTCCCCAGTTCAACTCCCTTTTCTGACTTTCTTCCCCACATCACATCTACCTACCCTTCCTGATTCCATCTTCCACGAACGCTCTAGATGTTCCTACGAATTGGGGATGTTCATCTTGAATAAGCTCCTCGAAGTCAATCTCCAAGGGATTAGATCTTAGTCTCTCATCATTCCATCCTCCTCACTTCCACCTTTACCCATGAACCTGTGAGCACAATTTTCTTTTCTTTTCTTTTTCTTTTTTTTTTTTTTTTTTTTTTTTTTTTTGGTCTTTTTGAGACAGGGTCTCTCTTTAGTCCTAGCTGGCCTAGAACTCACTCTGTAGACCGGGCTGGCTTTGAACTCACAGAGATCCGCCTGCCTCTGCCTCTGCCTCCTGAGTGCTGGGATTAAAGGTGTGCTGCTCTTGGGCCAATGGAAGGGCTCAGACTAGATTCTAAATGGCAGTGTTCAGGTCAAGGTATAACATACATCTTGGGGGCCTCCACTCCCTCTGTCCAAATGGTCCTTGACCATCAGACCATCTTTTTTTTTTTTTAACATTTTTTTTTTGATGCTTTGTGCATTTCAATACATCATTTTCCAATTCAGTTCAGGCATATTTCCCTTTCCCTTCCCCCTACCCCACCCCACCCCATCCCAGATCATGCATTCTGCCATAACTGTCCTGCATCTTTCTCTCAGTTTTTTTTTTCATTTTTTAGCTATAAGTGATGATCCATGAGTACAAGCATCCTTCATGTAAAACCAATTTGCAGGCTGTTGTGCCCAAACCCCCACAGCCCCACCTTCCAGCAGGGGGTGAGGGGTTGTATGTTCAATTAAGTTGATCAAATGAGTGTCCAGACTACATTGCTACAGGATACATGGTGTTTTAGGACTTAGTAAAAGTAAATATGTGTATATTAAACAACATTGGTTTACAGACTCTGATAAAAACAGTAATGCATTTGAGTTAAATGGAGATATAAATCACTGTTGTCCACATTTGTTTTACATAAAATCTGTAGAGCACTAACTTTGGGATTGGCACATACAAATGTTCTCTATAATTTCTCTGTTGTACAGTAGCACCTTGTAGCATTCTCTTTAAGATGATTTAACATAAAAATTAAGTTTGCTTCCCAAGTTAATCATATATAGTCACCCAAAACAACATGGGTGAATTTGATGAAATCTGAGCCTAGATTCCACCCTATAGTTATGCAAGTGTACAGACCATCTTTCACTAAACACTGTGAAGCCTTGGGTGTGAAACAGCTAATAACATCTTAACACTGAGCGTGGTGGCGCACGCCTTTAATCCCAGCACTAAGGAGGCAGAGACAGGTGGATCTCTGTGAGTTCAAGGACAGCCTGGTCCATGTAGTGAGTTCCAGGACAGCTGGGACTACAGGGAGATCCTGTCTCAAAAAGACAACAACAACAACAACAACAAATATATATACTGTCTACTGAATTGATAGTTCTCTCTCTCTCTCTCTCTCTCTCTCTCTCTCTCTGAGTGTGTGTGTGTGTGTGTGTGTGTGTGTGTAGGCCAGAGGTCACCCATAAGTTTCCATTCCTCAGGTGCTTTGTGGCTTGTTACCTTTTGAGCTAGGGCCTCTCACTAGCCTGCAGCTTGCTGAGTCAGGCAGGCTGGCTGGTCATCAAGCCTCAGGGTTCTTCCTGTAACTACCTCTCCAGTGCTGGAATTGAAGCACACACCATCACATCCAGCTTTCTTTGCATCATTTCTGGGAACTGAACACAGGCTTTAATGCTTATAAAGGGGACACTTTCCCAGCTGAGCCACCCAAACCCTGAATTGATAGATATAAGGACATTGTTATAAACATAGTTCTATGAACCTTGTTTAAAATATTCCATTTTGGGGCTGGAGAGATGGCTCAGTGGTTAAGAGCACCGACTGCTCTTGAAAAGGACCCAGGTTCAATTCCCAGCACCCATAAGGCGGCTGAGAACCATCTTTAACTCCAGTTCCAGGGGAATCCGACACCCTCTTCTGACCTCCACAGCATCGCACGACACAGGTGCACCAACATACATGCAGACAGTACACTCAGACACATAAAATAATGAATAAAAATAAAATAAAATATTCCATTTTGCCAGGTGTGGTGGCACACGCCTTTAACCCTAGCACTCGGGAGGCAGAGGCAGGTGGATCTTTGTGAGTCCAAGGCCAGCCTGGTTTACAGAGTGACTTCCAGGACAGCTGAGGCTACAGGGAGACCCTGTTTCGAAAAGACCAAAAAATAAATAAATAAATAAATAAATAAATCAAATATTCCATTTAATCCTCACAATCACTATCTGTATGGACTATTCATCTCATTTTAGACGTGAATCAAATGGAAACCCAACTGAGTTAAATAACTTGCTAGTAAGTGATGGAGCTATAATTTGCATCCAGGCCACCTAGCTTCAGCGTATATGTTCATCACCACTAAACTGCGGCCAGAAACGTGACGTGACAGATGACAGTCAACCCCAACCTTGGCAGCCCAGTTTCAGATCAGCATCCATTTGGGCCTCCCTAACTTTATCTCTTCCCTAGTCTTCCATCTGATATGTAGTTCTGAATAATGTCCCCTTGCCTGTCACCTCACCTCAAACTCATGAATATTAAATAAATGAAGCCTGTCACACCTCTTTTTGAAAATTGGGCACTAGGAATGGAGATGCACTCCTGAAATGTCAGCATCTGGGAAGTAGAGGCAGAAAAATGAGGAGCTCAAGTGTCATCTGTGGCTCACAAGGATTTCAAGGCCAGCCTGGGCTACCTAAGACCTTGTCTCAAAAAAAAAAATGCAGAAACAAGAAGAAAGAAAACTGGCCCACGTTCTGGGTCCTCCCTTCATCTTTGTTCCCCTTCCCAAGCCAATAGCATGCATGATCTGTGAGCTCCAGAGGACATGTCAATCCCTAGCCCAACCAGCTTCTAAGCAAAGCCCAGTGAGCTTCCTTTAGAGACCAAACAGATCCAACAGAGAATTTCACAAGAACATAACACCTTGGGATGAGAGTAGGCCTCTAAAAATTCTGATTAATTCTATCCAGTGCCCAGTGCAGAAAGTAATCATCCCAAATTTACCACCTCTGCCTCAATCCACAGGCAGAGAAAACAAGATTCAGCCCCCAACAAAATAAATAAATAAATAAATAAATAAATAAATAAATAAATAAATCCCTGTTTCCTCTTCTGTACATATGTATAGTTCCAACAGGGCCAAATCATATTAATTACCAGTAGCCAGTCTTTCTTAGATCTGGGATGAAAGGCAAGAGGCCATGTAGAGTGTACCATGATTAATAATAATATTATAATTATATTTTATGACAGTTCTCTTAACCTCTACTGCTCAACCATGGTTAATTTCTCCATTATGAAAAGAGGGTGCTTTTATGGGACTGAGTGTTTTGTGATTAGTTTGGTTGAGTTTTACCAGCCTAGATGTAATTAAGTGCAGCAAGTCTCCACGTGGTATCTGGAACTCCGTTATTTCTCAAACAAGCAAGAACAAGAAAAAGGACCATTATTTATGGTTGTCTAGTAGGCAAACATCCTCCCTCGATCCTAGAAGGGATTTTCTTTTTTTTTTTTTCATTAACCTACTTATTTTTCAGAAATAGGGATCAAATCCCAGCGCCATGGTCACGGTACACAAGCAACCTACCACTGAGCTGAATCTACTCCTTCATTCTTTTTATTCTGAGAGAGAGTCTTTATAAGTTTCCCAGGCTGGCATTGAATATAACTCTATAACCCAGGGTTAGAACAGGACTTTGGGTTTTCTGAGGCAGGGTCTCCCTGCAGACCCAGCTGACCTGGTATTCACTATGTAAACCAGGTTCTACCTCACAAAGGTCCACCTGCCTCTGGAGTGTGAGATTAAAGACGTATGCCAACACATCCAGTGTTTTTTTCATTTTCTGAGACAGGGCTTCTTCTTCTTTTTTTTTTTTTTTTTTGGGTCTTTTTGAGATCAGGTCTCCCTGTAGCCCCAGCTGGCCTGGAATGCACTCTGTAGACCAGGCTGGCCTTGAACTCACAAAGATCCTCCTGCCTCTGCCTCTGAGTGCTAGGATTAAAGGCACGTGCCACCACACCCGGCCTGAAACAGGCCTTCTTTTACGGTACACTGGCCTTGAACTCACTAAGCAACCAAGCAACACTGGCCTTGAACTCACTAAGCAACTTAAACTCTTTTTGTTGTTTTTTAAATTTATTTTTATTTTATGCTATGAGTGTTTTATGCGCATGTAAGCGCACTATGTGCATAAACTGTCCTCAAAGGGCAGAAGAGGATGTTGAGTTCCCTGGAACTGGAGCACAGTTGTCAGCCACCATGTGGGGGCTGGGGCTGAACCCAGGTCTTCTGAGCCATCCCTCCCACCCTGTCCGTCTGGGTTCTTCCACTCCCATCTCCCAAGTGCTGGGACGACAGGCATTCACCTTCATGCTCAGCTTGGAAAGGAACTTTAAATCATTATTTTTTTTTAATTATTTTATTTTATTTATGTGTATGAATGTACTGTCTGCGTGTAGGTCTGTGCACCCGTGTCGTGCAATGCCGCGGAGGTCAGAAGAGGGTATCGGATTCCCCTGGAACTGGAGTTCTCCTGGAATTGGAGTTACAGACGGTTCTCAGCCGCCATGTGGGTGCTGGGGATCGAACCCGGGTCCTCTGCAAGAGCGGTCGGCGCTCTTAACCGCTAGGCCATCGCTCCAGCCCCGGAAAGGAACTTTAAAACCACAGCTTCCACAGGGGAGATTGCTTTGGGCTCCTGAAAACTGTGGAAGACCACCAAGCATTCAAGAATAAACATAACCTGCCTCTGCCACGAACACTCCCTGAGGGAGAAGCCGCCCGAAGCCCTGTGATTGAGTTGTCACCCCAGCCTTGACCTTTGCCTGCTGTGAGATGTTAGGCAAGTAACTTAACCTTTTGGAAGTGAAGGTTAAATGGTAAGGAGGAACAGCACACAGCCAAGGGAAAATGCCTAAGGAAACTGTTGAAGAGGCCCAGGGACGGAGTCTTCCTTCTGTTCTCGTTTGGGACTTTTTGAAATAGACTCTTACTATGTAGCCCGGGCTAGTCTTGAATTCATGGTCTTGCCTCAGCCTCCTTAGCATTGAGAAGATAGTTGTGCACCACCACGCCCAGTTTAGCTTGTGCTTTGGATTAAGAACAGCCTCTCCTGGTACAGAGTGGGAAGTTGACTCCCAGCTATGAAGATAAACTTCTGTTCCTCCTACCTCTACCTCCCAAGTGCTGAGATTCCAGGTGTATGCCACTATGCCTGGTTTATATAGTGCTGGGTACGGAGCTCGAGCCCTCATACATGCTAGGAAAGCGCTGACCCACTGTACCCTGGCAGCCCATTTTAACGGTGTGTGAGAAGCTTTGGTGGGATGTCTGCAGTGGCAAAGAAGCCCCATTACCCTAGGAAACTCAGCTCAGATGTGCAGAAAGACAAACCTCCCCTCCTCCACGTAGTCAGCAGAGCTGTGCCCGCCTCATTTCTTCAAACCCCTCCAAAGTGCAGTCTAGAGGCGCCAGCCAATCCTTTGAGTGCATAATGCCACGCCTACACTCTAGCCACGGGGAGGGAGGTATCCAACTTGAAGCTGGAGCCACGGTAATTAGAGGGCAAAAAGGTTGGGCTGGAAGGGTGCGCGGGGCTTCTGTATTAGACATTCCATATTTGGTGTGGACAGTTTGATCCTGTAAGCTCGGAAAACAGCCAGAGGGCAAACTGTCAGCACCCAGCACAAGAATTTTGTCCTGAACAAAATGACCTTTAAGTTCCTAACTGGTTTCATATATTTTTTTTTAGGCCTCTGTATACATATTCCTCTCTGGTCATTCCCTGACATCTTAAGTGCATTCATTTGCTGGTAGTGTTTGCCCTCTCTGGCCAAGAGCCACTGATTAACATCTAGTCTGCAAACCATGTAGAAGCGTAATCCTTAACAAAATGGGGCAGGTTCCCAGCAAGCCAACACATTGTATTGATTTGCAAACTTCGGTCCAACTTGAGCAGCACTAAATTACAGCTGTCTGTCTACAGTGAAAGTTCACATTAGTCATTCAAAGTCTAGGATCAAATTGAAACTCCTTTTTGGGGGTTAGGGAACATGTGCACGTGTGGTACATGTGCTCGCGTGTGTGCGTGTGGAGGCCAGAGGTCAACATCTGGGAGTTTTCCCCAGTCACAGTCTACCTTATTTTCTGAGACAGGTCTTCCACTGAACCTGCAGCTCACCAATTTGCCTAGGCTGGCTGGCCAGTGAGCCCTGGGGATCCGCCTGGCTCTGCCTCCCTGGCTCTACGATTATAGGCATACGCCTCCGTGCCTGTTTTTTTTTTCATGGAGGTGCTAGGGATCCCAACTTGGGCCCTGACATTTGTGTAGCAACACTTTCCCAAATAAGCCAACTCTCCAGCCCCAGTGACCCTTTTATTTCATACCCTCAATATTACATTCAAAGGCTGGGGCTGAGGATGTAGCTCAGTTGGTAGAGTGCTTGGCTAGCGTGTGTGTGAAGCCCTGGGTTCGATCCTCAGCACTGGGTAGCCTAGGAGCGATAATGGGTCTGAAATCCCAGCATTTCGGAGACAGAGGACTAGAAGTTCTAGGTCAGTGGCTACATAGCAAGTTTAAGGCTAGCCTAGGCTATATGAGACACTGTCCAAAGAAAACAAAACAAAAACCCCTCCATGGCTAATGAGTTAAAACACAGGGACATCACCTAAAATGAATCGACTTCTTTCTAAGATGTGATACCAAGGCAACACATTCCATTAGGAATTTCACCTAACTATCTATGTCTTTTTCTTAGTGATAAGCCAACTCAGGGTTTCCCTGAAATTTAAGGTTTGCACTGTGAGCTTTTCTATTCTTTACTGTTTAGCACTGAGAACAGATAGAGCAACGCTCCCACAATCTAGGCCAGGCCCTTGGGGACAGGACTTTCTGTGTCCTTGGGTAACTCAGATACATCCCCAGAGCTTGGGTTTCCCAAGCTGCGACAGAGAGAGAACGCAGGCCAGCAGTACACCTTAGAGGCCGGGCTGGTGGAAAAAGTGGATTGATGTGTACCTCGTTTTCCCTCCTCTCCTTTCACCTTTGGCCAGCCAGCTGGCGGTGAGGCCAGACATTCTGCCACTGTTCTTTTATCTGGGGCAATGGAAAGCACGGACACCTTATCCCCAAACTTCACCTTAGCCACTGCTGTAGTTTAAAACCTCCACCTTCATCAGAGCTGTGGGCACTTAGCAAAGCAGGCCCGATGGACACAGTCGTAGCCACCTTCCCTGGATGTGGTTGGGAGCATAGGAGCAGGCCAGCTCTGGAATCCCAGAGGGAAAGCTGGGAATACACACGAAGCGGATCACCAGCCTCTGAGAGAACGCAGGGCATGGTAGGCCACGCAAGGACAGAAGCAGCCTGAAGTAAGCTCCAAACTCCATCTCCTCAAACCACATAATCACAGTCGGAGTTCTAGTGGAAGCTCTGGGGCCCCTGTCAGTGCGGCATGGAGCACCTGTTCTCTGTATAAACACAGGATAGAGCATCCAGACTTGCTCAACCGGTGAGCCAGAGGCCCGGTCTAAGTTTAACTGTTCCCAGGAGCATCTTGTTACCCATACAGATGGGTAACCTCTTAAGTGATGGGTGGGGGGATTGACTGCACTATGAGTTGAATTAGATACTCACTCACTTGGTATAAACTATTGGGAGCTGAGGAAGGCTGGTGGTTTGGTTTGGTTTGGTTTCTTTCATTTCCTCCTCCTCCTTTTCCTTCTCGTCCACCTCCTCCTCTTCCTTCTCCTCTTCTTCCTCCTCCTTTTCCTGTTCCTTTTTCCAGTGCTGGGAGTGACACCAGAGCCTTATACATGTTGAAAGGTGCTCTTGTATCCACAGCCCAGAAGGCTAGCTCCTGCTTAGTACATCCTCTTCCTCACCCACTATTGTCTCTGAAATTCTATTCTGTAAAACTCTTTCATTTGACGGCCCAAAGCCAAGACTTGACTTCAATCCACAGCACCCACTGGACCCACCCACATGCTTGTAATTCCAGCACTTAGGAGGCAGAGCAAGGAGGCTCTGGGGGCCCAAGGCCAGCTAGCAGAGAATAACTGGTCATCTCCAGGTTCAGTGAGAGACTCTATCTCAAAAAATAAGGTAGAGCATGATTGAGAGAAGACATTGAACATCGACCTCTGGCCTCCACGTGAATGTTCACACATGCGCACACACTTTCAATTGAGTAAAATCTTGTGACAAGTGATGATTCAACAGGAGTCTCCTACATGCTGAGGAAGCACTCTATTCCTGAGATATCTACATCTTCAGCTACCATTTTACATCTTATTTTAAGACAGGTTCTCATGAACTGGCCCAAGCTGGCCTTGAACTCTCTCTGTACCCCAGACAGACTTTGAGCTAAAAATCCTCCTGCTCAGTTTCCACAGTAGCAGGGATTATAGGCCTGGCTTACACACAACTTAAAAGATAGCCGGGTGTGGTGCATGCCTTTAATCCCAGCACTTGGGAGGCAGAGGCAGGTGGATCTTTGTGAGTTCAAGGCCAGCCTGGTCTACAGAGTGAGTTCCAGGACAGCTGGGACTACAGGGAGACCCTGTCTCAAAAAGACCAAAAAAAAAAAAAGGATCAGATATATACATACCTGATATGTATCTGATATATATATATATATATATATGAGTGTGTGTATGTATGTATGTATGTATATATGTGTATATGTATGTATATATATGTGTGTATGTTTGTATATATATGTGTGTGTGTGTGTGTGTGTGTGTGGATCTTTGTCATTTTATTACTCTCCATCATTTCAAAAAGGTCCCAAGTAGCAAGATGGTTTGGAAGGAAGCTATTATAAACTCAGAGAAGGAGGAAATCAGTTGCATTCCTTCAGTAGCCTCTAAACCATATCTTCATCTAGGGCAAAGGGCAGCTCCTGTTTTCCAGCAAAAGATGAGCTGGGAAGTATAATGATGTGCGCAAGAGTCTGGAATACTATGAGGAAAGACACACACACACACACACACACACACACACACACATCTCCAATAATGCAGATGAGGTTGCAAACTACGAAAGGGAATTGGTTCTCTACTAGAGCATCCAGAAAGAACCAGCCCAGCCAACACAGTGATTTTCACCCTGAAGCTGATTTCAGACTCCTAATCCCCCAGAGCTATAAGACAGTCCATCTGTGCTATTTCAGTCCACCAGTGTGGTGACAATTTGTTATAACAGCAACAGGAAACTAATACAGCTATTGATTTCATGGAGTCCTGGGACTTGATTTTCATGAAGAGTTCCCTAGAAGTGAAAGAGCACAGGGCACTCACCCTGGGTCTGCCACCAGGCCTCTAAAACTCCTAACACAGCCTGTCTGCCCCACACATTCCTCACAAACCAACAAGAATTGAGCTAACCCATTCTTTTCATGGTCTATGTATGTCTGCGGGTGTGTTCATATGTGTGTGCACTTTGCATGAGGACAACGTGCATGCCTCTGTGTGTGTGTGTGTGTGTGTGAGAGAGAGAGAGAGAGAGAGAGAGAGAGAGAGAGAGAGAGAGTAGGCCAAATGTGGAGGTCAGATATCTTCCTTCATTTTTTTTTTTTAAGACAGAGTCTTTCATTAAACCTGGTGTTCACTGGTTCCCTAAGACTGGCTGGCCAACAAGCCCAGGATCCTCCTGTCTCCACAGCACATGACGCTGCACCCAGCATCTTATGTGCAGGAGATCTAAGCTCAGACCTTAACGCTTGCATGCCGTGCACTCTGTCCATGCATCCTCCTCCTCTTTACCTGTTACCTGTGTTGCTTTTCAGTGTGCATCTGTGTGTGTGCACACGTGTGTGTGCACGTGTGTGCGCACGCGTGTGTGTGTGCACATGTGTGTGTTTGTTGTTTGGGCGTGCATGCATATGTGGAGGCCATTGACCACATTGTTTTGGGGTCTGGATCTCACCAAGCAAGTTTGGCCATCAAACCCAGGGACCCTCCTGTCTCTACAGCCCCACCCCCCACCCAATCCTGGTTACACGAATGCACCACCACACGTGCTTTTTTACGTGGGTTCTGGGAACCAAACTCAGGTCCTTGTGTCTGCAAGGCAACCACTTTTCTGACTGAGCCATCTCCCCACCTGGAAACCATCACGTCTAGCAGGTGATCCCAATTTCTCCTATGGGAAAGCAGACTAATGTATGTTCGAAGAACCAGAATTCTGGCATCTGTGTGTTTAACAAAACACAAGGAACAAGTCTTGTAAGCCAGGCACTGTACTTAGCAAGGAACGAATGTTATAAGCCAGACGCTATGGCTTTTGCAACTGACCCTCTCTCCACACCATTGGCATCACTGTCAGGGACAGACTTGTGAACCAGCTAGGTCCAGTTATGGACTCCTGCTTAGCAGATGTGAGCCTCTGGACAAGCTATTCATCTTTTCTCTAATAATCCTTATCCATAATATAAATGAGAGCTTTACAGTGGTTTTTTGAAAACTCAAGTGAGAAGATTGGCTTGACGTGCTGAGTACCAATTGTGGCACCTGGAAATGTGCTCAGTGGAAGGTCAGCTACGACTCACCAGTGGTTCACTGTGGGACAGTGTCACGCTTTAGAATCAATGCATTCCCTAGGAGCGGCCTCACACTTGTTAGCTCTTTCGGATTCATCTGATCATCTGGACGAAGAACATCCAAGGTCCTAAGGGCTGACATGGTCTCCCTTTAGTCCTAGATGGCCTGGAGCTCGCTCTGTAGACCAGGCTGGCCTTGAACTCAGATATCTGCCTCCGAGTGCTGGGATTAAAGGCGTGTGCCACCACACCTGGATTTTTAATTATACTTACTTATTTATTCCATGTGTATGTGGTATGTTCCCTGTGTATGTGGTATGTTCCGTGTGTATGTGGTATGTTCTGTGTGTATGTGGTACTTACATCTGTGGTTCACATATGGAGGTCAGAGGACAACTTGTGGGAGTCGGTTCTCTCTTTCCACCTTGTGGGTCCTGAAGATTAAACTCGGGTCATCAAGCTTGGTAGCAAGTCCTGCACCAGCTGAGCCATCTAACCAGCTATCTCTAGTCTTTCTAGAATGTCCCTGTTTTTTCAGGCACTGGAGAGAGAGCGGGGGTGTTTGGAAGAGTAAATCCTATCATTTGCCCATTTGGAAACATCATTCTAAAGGAGGCTCTGCTAGCTTTAAAGGCTTCTCAGCCCACTCAGGGACCTGTGACAATGCTCTGCAAGGTCAACAGAGTTGCTCTATGCACTAGACTTTCAGATCTATGATAGTCCAATTACATAGCTTTTATTTGGTGACCTCTCCCAGTTCATGAAATGGAATTTTAGTGGCTCTCACTGTCAGATCCAGGCCAGCCTGAGCTACAGAAAGAGACCCTACCTCAAAATAATAATTAATAATAACAACAACAACAATAATAATAAAGCGACTGCTATAGTCGAGCTCTTCCACCCCAGAGGACAGCTAATTCATGCCGGCTTTTTAGAGAAACTGTCCAAAAAACTACTTATTCATGGCCAATACAGTAACAAGGACAAATACTATACCACTTTTAAAAACTGTTGGGGCTAAAGAGATGACTCAGCAATTAACAGCACTGACTGCTCTTGCAGAGGACACAGTTTTGGGTCCCAGCACCCACATGATGGGTAACAACTGTCCATAACTCCAGTTCCAGGAAAATCCCACACCCTCTTCTGACCTCCATGGGCATTGCATGGCATGGGTGCACTTACATACATGCAGGCAATATACTCATACACATAAATTAAAAATAATAAATACAAACTGGGCATGGTAGCACATGCCTTTAATCCCAGTACTCAGGAGACAGAAGCAGGCAGATCCCTGTGAGTTCAAGGCTAGCCTGGTCTATAGAGCAAGCTCCAGGTCTGCTAGGACTAAAGGGAGACCCTGTCTCAAACAATGATAATAATAAAAATAATAATTACAATATTAAAAACTGTTTAGGCTGGCTTGAAGATAAAGCTTAGGGATAAGTACTTGCTTAGCATGGGAGAGGCCTTAAGTCCAGTCCCCAACAGTGCAAGAATAAAAATAGTATTGGAGACTTTAAAAGTTAAGTTTGCGAGTATTAGCCAATTTTATCATCAGGAAAAAAATAAACTTTCATTTCCCAAAAGTTTCTTACGCCCATGGGGCTTCCTTCTCATGTTCACCCCCTAAATAATCAAATCAGCTGGCTTGTCTCTGGAGTACCTAGTAGTTCAGGTACTGATCAGCCGGCTTGTCTCTGGAGTACCTAGTAGTTCAGGTGCTGATCAGCTGGCTTGTCTGAGGAGCACCTCGTAGTCCAGGCACTGGCTCACTGAGTCTCAACACTAAGCTGCCTTCTTACCAAGGCACTGAATCAGGTCTCATTTTAGGAACAAATGGCTTTGGGTCTCTACTCAATACCCCCCAAGCTACACAACCCTCATGCCAAAGCTATTTCCTTTTTTTTAATATTTTATCATTTTTATTTTATATCTATAAGTGTATTGCCTGAATGTAGGTAGGTGCACCCATGTCTGGCAATGCCCAAGCAATACAGAAAAGGACACTGGATCCCCTGGAACTGGAGTTACAGATGGTTGTTAGCCGCCATGTGGATGCTGAGTATCGAACCCCGGTCCTCTGCAAGAGCAACTAGTGTTCTTAACCTCTGAGAACCCGGGTCCTCTGCAAGAGTAACTTGTGTTCTTAACCGCTGGGAACTCAGGTCCTCTGCAAGAGCAACTCTGAACTGCCGAGCCATCTCTCCAGCCCCACCAAAGCTATTTCCTTGATTGTACAAATTTCCTTTCAGATATTTGCACAACTTTGGGCTCTTGCTGGAAAGCAGGCCTTTCCATGTGAGCAGTGAGATGGGTGCTTCTGCTTATCTGGAGGCCTGTGGGGGAACAGGATGGGGTGAGGTGACGGGGCTCACTCTACAAATCCCCTCTCAAATGCACAGCCTGACAAACCGTGCACACAGACATGACAGGGGATTGTAAAAATGCACCACAGACAATGTAGCTAATGTACCAGGATCCCCTGCAAAGGAGTCAAGGGCCAGTCAGTAAGGGATGTGAACAAGGCACCCGGAAAGGAACTGATTTTGTGAGCATTGATCTACTTCCTCTGTTTATCCTCTTCTCCAATGGGACAGAGAGAGAGAAAGGAAAAAGAAAGGTTGGACTCAAGCTAGACCTAGAGAATAGCTTGTAAACAGTTCAGCAGGATTTCTCTACAGGATGGATGAGAAAATGATGCACCAGGCTGCCCAAGTCAGCAGCACCCATAAGTCCTATGTATTCAACTCCAGAAGGGGCCTGGACACATTTCAGAAAGAACAGAGACTCCAACGACAGTGCCACCGACTCCTGTGCAAGATTGCCAGTCACGCAACACTCTTTAATTTATGTTTTATGAAACAGTAGGAAGCACAAATGAGGGAAAAATCCCTGGGCCTTGGTGGAATCTTCTGGACAGTTGTCAATCCAGGGTTTTCAAATGCCATTTTTTCAAAAGTCTAGCCTTTTCTAATAAAGGATGCTTCAAAATAATAATAATAATAATAATAATAATAATAATAATAGATTGCAGATGTAACTCAGAAAGAGAGGGAGGGATAGAGATCTCACAATGAACAGAAAGGTTTAAAAAGCATTTTAAAAAGATTTAAAAAGCACCCACATGGCAGCTGAGAACCGTCTGTAACTCCAATTCCAGGAGAACTCCAGTTCCAGGGGAATCTGACACCCTCTTCTGACCTCCACGGCATTGCACGACACAGGTGCCCAAACCTACATGCAGACAGTACATTCATATAAATAAATAAATAAATAAATAAATAAATAAATAAATAAATAAATAAAATTTTTAAAGTATGTGTGCACGTGTATGCATTGGTGGGTGTGTGTGTGTGTGTGTGTGTGTGTGTGTGTGTGCCTATGCACTCCTGCACTTAGAATCTAGAGCTCAACCTCAAGAGTCATCTACCTTGTGTTTTAAGACAAGGTTTCATACTGGGACCCAGTTAGGCTAGTCTTACCCAGGATCCGCCTGCTTCCCTTCTCCTAGTCCTGGAGTGGAGCCACAGTGCCAGCAGCCTGGGCTCTTGACTTGACCTTTCTGGGTGCAGGGAGCAAGCTTGGGTGCTCTTGCTTGCAGAGCGAGCACTGTACTGACTAGGCTATATCTTCGAGCCCCCAAAAATCATTTTTTGGTCTTTTTGAGGCAGGGTCTCCCTGTAGCCCCAGCTGGCCTGGAACTCACTATGGAAACCAAGCTGGCCTTGAACTCACAGAGTTCTACCTGCCTCTGCCCGCCAAGTGCTGGGATTAAAGGCATGCACCACCATGCCTGGATTTTGAAATCATTTTTAAGCCCTAGAGAATGAATATTGCTCTCAGAAGGCAGGCCCTGGGCATCCCCAGTTCATGGTAACTTGGCTGCTTGACGACTAACCCAAAGACCTGGCTGGGAGCTCGCCACAGCTCTTGTTCGTTTTAAAAGGGGAATAACCAGGTAAATGTCACGAAGTAAGAATGACATCATCAGGGTCTTGGTTTCTGTTTCCTGTCCTATTTTTGTTTTTCTCCTCCTCCTCTTCTTCTTCTTCTTCTTCTTCTTCTTCTTCTTCTTCTTCTTCTTCTTCTTCTTCTTGTTTGTTTGAGACAGGTCTTATTACCATAGCCCAGACTGGCCTCTAACTAAAGGCCATCCACCTGCCTCAGCCTCCCAAATCCTAGGATTACAGCCATACCTGGCTTAGATTTTTTTCCTCTTTAAGACTTCTCTTAAAGTCTTTTTTTCCTTGGTTTATTGAGACATGGTCTCATGATGTAGCCCTACCTGGCCTGGAACTATGTAAACTATCCCAGGCTAGCCACAATCTCATAGTGATCCCCTTGCCTCCGCCTTCCGTGTGTTGGGATTAAAGTTATGTGCTACGACACCTTTCTTAAAGTCTATTTATTAGCGTGTGTGTGTGTGTGTGTGAGACAGGTCAGAAGACATCTTCCAGGAGTCAGTTTTCTCCCACCATATGAGTTCTGGGGATCAAACTGAGGTCATCACACTTGGTGGCAAGCACCCTTATCTGCTGAGCCATCTCATCTCACCAGCCTCCAAAAGATTTTGATTACATTTACTTATTTATTTGTGTATGAGAGAGGGTTGGGCACGGAGGTCAGAAAGCAGGGCTATTCTCTCCCTGCCCCACGTGGGCCCTGGAAATCAAACTCAGGTCATCAGCCTTAGCAGCAAGAAGCTTTACCAGAAGCTTCTCACCAAAAGGATGGTTGTTAAGTTAACTTTGACCTAGATACTCAGTAGGTGTTTGAATAAGTGAAAGGTGTTTGTTTGTTTGGTTGTTTGGTTGGTTGTTTTTGTTTGTTTGTCTTTTGTCTTTTTGAAACAGGGTCTCCCTGTAGCCCCAGCTGGCCTTATTTATTTATTTATTTATTTATTTATTTATATTAGGAACAGGGTTTCATGCCTGAGCCCAGGCTCTCGAGGAACTCACCTAGCCTCTAACTAAAAGCAACCCACCTTTGTAAGCATCCCAAGTGTTAGGATGATGAGACAGCCAGCCTGAAGGAAGTGTTTAAATCCAGTGATTTTGGAGCTGGAGAGATGGCCTAGCGGTTAAGAGCGCCGACCGCTCTTACAGAGGACCCGGGTTCGATCCCCAGCACCCACATGGCGGCTGAGAACCGTCTGAAGCTCCAATTCCAGGAGAACTCCAGTTCCAGGGGAATCCGAGACCTTCTTCTGAACTCCGCGGCGTTGCACGACACGGGTGCACAGACCTGCATGCAGACAGTACATTCATACACATACAGAAATAAATAAAATTAAAAAAAAATAAATAAATCCAGTGATTTTACTCGAACTTCCACTGGCAGGTGCATGAGGAGTTCATAAGCAGTAAAGCTAGAGGAGGGTTTCCCTACTCTGTGAGCTTTTAAAGTGTTTGAAAAACTGGCCCAAGTCAGGTGTGGTGGCTCACGCCTGTGCATTTGAAAGCAGAATGGGCTCCACTCTACCTCAGTGAGTACTAGGCCAACCCAATCTATAATGTGATCTATAATATTTCCAAAAAACCAAATCACTGCTCTGCCTCCAAGCCCTCCATGTGTCTCAAATATTCTTCTATGAATATTTCATACATAGTTAAAAAAATAATAGTTAATACATCTATTTCAGAAGTGAGACCAGATTTAAAACTGATCAAGGATTCAAGCTACTGAAAAACATTTCAGCAGTAGTTTAGTCCTGTCTTCTTCTAATTTTTGAGACAAAACCTTCACCAACCTTGCTTTCCCCGCCCCCATGTCTTAATATGGGCCCAATAACCACTTCAGCCATGGAAACACAGTGACATTCCAAAGGAGAGACCTAACCATCGTCAGTCAGCATGTAGATGGACTGACAGCTCATAAAGCTTTTACATCATCTAGAAACATCTTTGAAAGTTAAATCAAGGTACATGATGATGAAATGACGGCTTTCTGAAGAAAATATGAAACAAGTCATGACAACTACGGTCGAAGTTGTATACACATGAGTACTAGCTTGTGGACCCCACACCCCTTGTATATCCCCACCCCTTCTCTCAAGGAATGTCAAAAATTTGAACTCCTCGTTCATAAGGTGAAGGGGCATCAATTCAAATCTACTCAAAAATCAGGAGACTTGGAATTATACAATAAAATCTCCCAGGTTTAATTCAGCTATCTGGGACTCTCCACAAGTGTGCCTCAAGAGTGATTGGAAAAGTGTCGGAACTGTTGCTCGTTAGTCAGGAATCTCCCACTTGCATCTCAGTAATTCTCTACTCCTTTATTTCAACATTCAGCTTTAGACTTAAAATATTTGCTAAAAAAGCAGAAAGGTGATTAACAGAGATTCTTAAACGTGTGCCAGAGTTACACATTCTGTGGGCAGGGGAAAGGGGATACAGCAGGTTTCAAAATGGTGATCCCATAGTCCGCAGACATTCCCATCAACTCTCACTGCGGTGTCAATCAACAGTAGCAGAGTAACACAGAAATGAACTCAGGAGCATCCCAGCTCGCTCGCATCTCCAGGAGGAATCCATCCTGGGCTGCAGGGTTTACCTGTGACCCTCAACCACTTCTCCTTCAGGAAGATGGTTTACCAGAAGTACCCAGCTACAAGCAGGCATCTCCCTCCGCAGCCCAGGGACAAACTCCTCCAGTTGAAGTAGAATTCTCAGCTCTCCCATTCACCAAATGGGATGTTGCCCTGCTAAGATCAGCACGGTTTCTTAATGAAGATGCTTTAAAAAAACAAAACAAAACAAAAAAAACTCTTTTTTCTTCAATTAGCTAGTACTACCAAATTCTCTAGGAGCTTGGCCAGCACTTTGATACAATGTTATTTTGTTGTTTTAAAATATTTTAACTTTATTATTGTTTTTATAATATTATTCCAACAGACTGTTTAAAGGCAGTGATCACTAACACAGAACTGACAGGGGCTAACAGCCAGCCAGGCTGCTCTCAGGACAGGCCTGCTTGGCCGAGTTGCTGACATGCAGGCCGGGAGCTTGTACACTGCTACATTCATATCTTAGGCTGCAGAAGTGACGGAAAAAGACAGATACTGTTGAACCCTTAGAAGCTATTTAATAAATATCATTCCAAAAAAAAAAAAAAAAAACACCCCAAAATGGAAAATAAACCCTCCAGAAAACATCCACCTTAGGTCAACTGAAAGTAAGCTAGTTTATTCAACTGAAAATCAAGAAAGAAGGAAAACATTAAAAAAAAAAAAAAAAGGCAGTTCTTAACACTAGCTGTAAATAAATTTATACAATTCAGTCTGTATAATATGATGAAATAAATCTACATCTTTTCTTATTTTGGTGCTTTTGAATTATACATACAAACAACAATTACAGGGACTGGTTCACAAAGCATGTAGCCTAGACATGGCAATTTCTATGATTTTACACATTGCCCAGAACTGAAATTTCCTTTGCAAAGGCCCACAGCTTTGAACAAATGATTTGCATATAACTTCCTCCCCCTTGGGGTATTCTCTTGTTTTTGTGGGGGTTTTTTATTTTCTTTTTTCTTTTTTTTTTGTTTTTTTTCTTTTTCTTTTCTTTTTTTTCTTTTTTTTCGTTTTTATTTTTTTAATGCATCAAACTGTGGCCAGTGAAAGGCAACGAAACTGGCGGTTTGTCCATCTGGATCTCACCTAGTCTCTTCCGTATTTCCATACTTTATTTCCCCCATATTCCTTAAAATTCTCTCCAAGTCCTTCATGCCTTTCTTACAGCTCTCCGGGTACAATAAAGTCTTCCTTAAATGTACAGTATTTATTACAATATAAGTTATATGCAATGTTCAGCAATATCTTTTCACAGCACTAGAGACCCTGTTAAATAGGGAATATGAGTCTGAATGGCTTATTCACAAATGGGATCTGGATTCAGTGGTTGGAACACAGACACCACCGGGAGCTCCTTTGAAAAAGAAGCAAAGGTTTTGCTTTCTGCCTTCAGAACACAGAGCGTTCAGGCTTCATGATGCTGCTCCTGCAGAAACGCCAAGTAAAGGGGCAGAGGGACTCTTTGCAGACTGGAGACTCCTGGTGCATGTGGAGCAGGGCTCTCTCTCTCTCTCTCTCTCTCTCTCTCTCTACCCCATAGCGGTGACCATGCTGGAAGGATGGTGAGGTCCGAAGGAGAGGCCGGAGGGCGGGTGCATGGGCGTGGGCGTGGTCAGCATGTGGCTGGAGTGGCTGAATGGGGAGATGTGGCTCAGGGAGGACATGTGTCTGGAGAGGGCGGCCGGGTTGAAGGAGCTGCTCTTGGGGAAGTCCTCCAGAGTGTCATGCACCTTTTTACACTTTTTGGATTTGCTGGACATTTTCCGGTTCCGGGTCTGGATGCCTTCTTTCTTCATGGTCAGGGGTCTGTTAATCTAAACAAAGATCAATTTCTTTTTTTTTTTTTTTACTTTTCTACTGCCTTTGAAGTGGCACAGGCTGTGTTTGTTTCCACTGGGCCCTCCCTCCCTCCCACCTGTTCTCTCCTCTTTTCCAGGGGCCCAGGTACTGCAGGTCTTAGGGCAGGGACATTTATTTATTTATTTATTTATTTATTTATTTATTTATTTATTGTCTTTTTGAGACAGGGTCTCCCGGTAGCCCCAGCTGGCCTGGAACTCACTATGTAGACCAGGCTGGCCTTGAACTCACAGAGATCTGCCTGCTTCTGCCTTCCAAATGCTGGGATTAAAGGCGAGCGCCACCATGACTACTGGCAAGGCAGGGGCCTTTTTACTATCAAGACTCTAGGCCAGGCCAGGCTGTAGGTCCAGTGGTCCAAACACAGCTCACCAATTAAGCTCACCAATATCCAGAACATGGGGGAAGTGCGCATGTCCAGGGGTCCACTAGTATGAGGATATATCTCTGACAACTAAAATACAACTTTTCTTATTTCTTAAGATATTTCGTGAGAAGACAGGAAATTATTGGGGCACTCTCCAAGGGGAAGCATCTGACAAATCCATTCAAGGACTTGCCAATCTGGGCCAAGACAGTGAACCCTCGGGTGTTAAGGGCTGTCTTGTTTGGAAGCTGGAGCTGTAACTATCTGCAAAGATCTGGCTGCCTCTCATCCACCTGACCTTTTCACCATGCGATGTGCCAGAAAATCTTCCCTGGAATTTGCATGTTCTAGCACTTTAGGAAGGAGGAGGGTGCTGGGAGTGGAGCCCGGGGCCTTGTGCATGCTAGACAAACATTCTCCCATGGAACTACACGTGTAACCCTGGAACCTATGTTCATGCAACATGCTGTTCCAGAGGATAATCCAGTGCCCCCATCACCTGCCATGATCAAAATCTGCCTGTCTACTTCGAACTGAACAAGCAGCTAAAATCAGCCAATCAACACCACTTTACTGCCTTTGCGACTCAAAGCTCTTTGGTAGCATGTAAGGAGATTTGTGGTAAAAACAAGGAGCAAGAGTGCATCCGAATCGACAGAGAGTCTGGTGTGCTAGGCTTGTGTGGTACATGCCTAGAATTCCAGAATGCACAGACAGGAGAATGAAGAAAGTTCCAGGCTAGCCTGGGCTACATAGCAAGAGCCCACTCAAAAACAAAGATTCCTAATTCCTAGGGTTCACTGTGATACCTGTCCATCCTCTTGCTTCCTGATCCTGATTTTTAAATCTACATGATTTGGGGGCTGCAGAATCAAGGATGGGAAAGAGCTAACAAAGACTTCTCTCTAGGTAGAACCAGAAAAGCGGACATCAACAGTACACATCTGCTGCGAAGAATACACTGCACATCTGGCTATGTTCCCAGAGATACAACCAAGAGACTTAAGGAGTGCTAGCCAGCGGCTCCATCCTGCTCAACTTCCTAGGAAGAAGCAGCCTTGGCTACCAGGCTTCTCGAGTGTGGAAAAAGAGGCTGCTGTGGTTCTAGCATCCACCTGTGTGCTCCTGGGCCTAGATAACAACGGGAAGAGAAGATCTGTTGTGGTTCTAGCATCCACCTGTGTGCTCCTGGGCCTAGATAACAACGGGAAGAGAAGATCTGCTGTGGTTCTAGCATCCACCTGTGTGCTCCTGGGCCTAGATAACAACAGGAAGAGAAGATCCAGATGGCCAAGAGAGTCAGCAAACGCAGGGATTCCCAGAGCTGGCAGAGATCCCCTGAGAAGGAGACACTGGCAAAAGAGCCAAGGTCACTGCCAGAAGAATGTCTTGGGGCTGGCTCCTTCTTCAAGTTATCGAGATAAAGGTGCAGCCCACAGAGATGACAGGCATCCGCTCCCACATCAAACCTTCCCTGAGATAATGTCTAGATACACCGCTGTGTACACTGATCACTAGATGTACACAGCCAGATATCTAAACATAATATCTGGTTACACTGAAAGCTACAAGGCCACAGATAACTAGTCACAACACCGCCCAGATACGCTGATGCGGAGATAGGCAGTCATGTAAACACGAAGACAGGAAGAGGAGCCCGTGGCACACGTGAACACATGGCATGGGCAGAGGAAAATGAAGGCCAAGAAAATGGTCAGATTATCATCTAATCGTCAAAACCATAAGTTGCCTCCTTTGATGAATCCCTGGTAAACCAGAGAAGACAGAAAAAAAAAGTGCACATGAGAAAAGGAAAGTTTCTCTGTCTCTCTCTGCTCTCTCTTCTCTCTCTCTCTCTCTCTCTCTCTCTCTCTCTCTCTCTCTCTCCTTAAGCATCGGAAGCAGGAGGGCTGTGATGGACTACTGAGTAAACCATTGCTACAGAGGTAGAGAGAAGCAAGAAAAGGAAGGGAAGGAGAGAGGGAGGGAAGGAAGGGGGGAAAGCTGGTTGGTAAGATGGCTCAGCGGACAAAGGCACTTGTCACCAGGTCTGACAACCAAAGTTCCATCTCTGAGACCCACAAGGTGGAAAGAGAGAACTGATCACCTCAAGCAGTCCTTCTAACTGCCATGTACATCCTAAAAGGTGTACATACAGACACAAATAAATATAATAAAACACGATTTTTACAAAGGAAGAAAAAAAGAAAGAATAGGGAAGGAATAAGCAATAGAGAAAATTTTTGGCTTTTCTTTTATTTAAAAAATGTGGTGCTGGGTGTGGTGGCGGATGCCTTTAATCCCCGCACTCATGAGGCAGAGGCAGGTGGATCTCCATGAGTTCAAGGCCAACCTGGTCTACATAGAGTTCCAGGCCAGCTGGGGTTGCAGGGAGACCCTGTCTCAAAAATGTGGTGTGCTGGGGCCATGGCTCAGCGATAGAGCAGTTCCCTAGCGTGCACAAGGCTAGGTTCTATTCCCAGCACCACAGGAAAAAGATCATTATTCAAATGAGGTCGGCGCACTTAGGGTGCAAAGGCTTATGGACAAGATCATAATTTCGATGTTTATATTAGAAACGGGTGTATCATAGCTCATCATCGTTATTTAAAAATTAGTCAGTCAATTTCCCATGATTCCCATACCTCCGTGGAAGCAGGAAAGAAATACAAACAATGACAATTCAGTATAATTTTGTCATACAGTAAAGTCAGATAGTGTTTACTTTCCAGCTCTCTCTCATCAGTCCTGATGGCACAACCTCTGATGAAGGTCCCTGACACCCTGAAATGGGCCCTGACTCTTCTATTTTATCAGCTGCTTTACCTTGCACACCCTGGGTTTCAGTCACTCTCTCTGGGTGTCAAGAATGCTTTTCTGAGTCATAACTTCAAGTGCAACTGAAATAGAAGTTTTGCCCTGTCTATATCATGGGGCTCTCTGAGGCCCATATGTCATCAAGTAAGAGGGAAAGGAATTTGTAGGCTCCCATGGAAGCTCAGATAAAGTAGCAGAGTACTGGGGGTCACTCTCAGAAATTCTCTGTGACACAAAACAAGCAAACAAAAAAAAGGAGAAATGCGACCCCCCCCCACCCTGTTCCCAGGTATTCCTCCTGGGCAAGGTGAGTGACAGCCACAGCAGCTACAAGCAAAGTTCCTGCTACTTCCTCATTCTGCCCCAGACTTTGCCAAAGACAAGAGACTTCAGGAGAATTGGGGGGTGGGGGGGTGGGGGGAGATAAAGAACAGGAAAGAGAGGGGCTAACTCTGAGATCCACTGTAAATAAGAGGCCTTCTAGCAGCCAGAATCTGATTCAGAAAAATAAGTAAATAAAAGACTAGAAGAAAAAAGTTGAAGATACAGATACCACAGGATTAAAAATGATCCAGCCAGAGCCTGGGAATGTTGTTGGTAAAGTGCTTGCCTGGTAAGTATTGCATCTCTAGCCCTGCACAGACCAGATGAGGGGGCACATATCATTAATCCCAATACTCAGGATATAAAAGCAGGAAGGTAAGAAGGTCAAGGTCAACTTTTGTTACACAGGGAGTTCAAGGCCAGCCTGTGCCATATGAGAGTTTGTCTCCAAAAAGTCAGGGGGTGGGCCAAGATAGAGAAAGATGAAGGTAAAGATCTAGGTGGACTTGGGTAACCGGCAGGCTTCATGCTGTTAATGAGATTTGGGGGAAGAGTCAGTTTCGTCTTCCTGGCATGTCAACATCAGCTCTTAGCTCAGCTGTCCACCTGCGAAACCTGGCTTAGACCCCGACAGCGATAAAATCCCTCAGACTTTTCATTTCATGTCTGCTACACAGAGGAACATTTGAAATTCACAGCACAAGGCTTTCTTGCCATCACCAACTGACTTTGTTGGTTTTATTTCTGAGACAGGATCTTGTTACGTAGCCCTGGTTGGTTTCCAACTCAGAACAGTCCTCCTGCCACAGCCCTTCACGAGTTTTGCCAAGTGTGGTGATACCCATTTGTAATCCCCATGCTCAGGAGTGTGACTCAGGGAGACCAAGAGGCCAAGCCCTGCCTCCTCCGCATTCAGTCCAAAGCCAGCATGGGCTGTATACGACCATGTCTCACAAAACAAAACAAAACCCCCAAATAAACTAGAACCCATTGCCTGGCCTCAAAGAAGATGACAGAAACCCCCCTCAGGACCTGGACAGGGTGGCGGTGATGCTGCTTCACGGTCATGACCCCACCCCAGCTGGTCCCAGGCCACTTACATTGTGCAGCTTGTAGTAGAGCCCGCAGGCATTGCACACGGGGTCGCCATTAGCATTCCTCCTCCAGAGGGTGGTCGTGGTGGTCTGACAGTTTGCACAGGACGTTCCTGCTCTCCTTGCGGCTGACTAGGGATGGAGAGAGGAAAATCAGAGAAAATATTAAATTTATTGGCAGAGCCACAGAGGCAGGCTTGAAAAAGGAAAAAAAAAAAAAGACATCATTGAAATCAAAACTAGCAAGTGGGCCACTTGAAATTAATAAAGATCCCTAGATCTGTCTCAAAAAGAAGGATGTATCCAATCCAGAATCCAGTGTACAGCCAGGTATGAGCCCACAGTGGCGGGCAAGAAGTGAGCCTGCTCTCATCCAGTGCAGAACTGGGGAGAAGCAGAAAGCTAATGCCAGCACCCCGAGAACACGATCAGCCTCCTCCCTCTCCCATGCAGGACACTGGAGAGTTCATCTTTAAGGACAGCAGCTTCCAGTTAGCCAGGCTAATTTTCATCATCGCCATTCATCATGCTCAGGCCCACAAGAGATGTTTTACAAGAAAGAAATCAAGCTAGGTGTGGCGGCGCACACCTTTAATCCTAGCACTTGGCAGGCAGAGGCAGGTAGATCTCTGTGCATCCCAGGCTAGCCTGGTCTACATAGTGAGTTCCAGGCTAGCTGGGGCTACAGGGTGACCCTGTCTCAGAAAGACAAAAAAAAAAAAAAAAGAAAGAAAGAAAGGTCTGGTATTATCAAATAAAGGAGATGAAATGACATCAGGATGAGAGTGCATAAACCCTGCTGCCGGGGGGAGTACGGCCTATGGCAGTACACCGGGAAATTCTTGCTTCAAGTATCCTAAAGTTTTAGGAACACAACGTGCCAAAATTTCAACAGGTAATATGCATGGTATTCCTAAGGTTGGGAAACAACAGCTTAAAGTAGTTACAACTAAAAACAAATGACTACAGATGCTTTTCCTGATGTTTCAGTGCAGTCTTAACCAAAAATATGATGTATACCGAGGGTTATTTAAATGATTATCTGAAATGCACACTACTGAAAATACACTTGTAGAATTAAGCTCTGCTCTCCCATTATGGATTTCGGAGGTTCCTGAGTTTCTGTACACACAGAAGAAGGGAGAGTTCACTTCCAAGTACCCACACTTAGCAACATAAAGAACTACCCAGTAGATGAGCCAAGAGGCTCCTACAAAGGGAAAAGATATGAATTCTAAAATCAGGACAGGCCAATCTCTTAAAAAATAAATAAGCAAACAAGTAAAAAAAATAGAGCACAGGGGCTGGATGGTTGGGAGTGCCGACTGCTCTTGCAGAGGACCCGGGTTCGATCCCCAGCACCCACATGGCGGAAGAAGGCCATCTTTGACTCCAGTTCCAGGGGAATCCGATGCCCTCTTTGGCATTGCATGACACGGGTGCACCAACCTGCATGCAGACAGTACATTCATACACATATGAAAATAAATAAAAAAAAATAGAGCACAATCCTGATGGATCATTTTCTTTAAGCCTGCAGAGGCAGAACTAAGGTATTTTTTCCTGCTTTCAAATAGTCATTGGCTGTTTTAAAAATTAGGACCTCAACCAGGTGTGGTGCCATCTGTCTTTAATCCCAGTGCTCAGGAGGCAGAGGCAGAGGCAGAGGCAGAGGCAGAGGCAGAGGCAGAGGCAGAGGCAGGTAGATCTCTGTGAGGGCAAGGCCAGCCTGGTGTACATAGAGAGTTCCAAGCTGGCTGGGACTATAGGCAAACTCTCTAAAAGAAAAAAAAAGAGCTCAGTAGAGTGCTTCCCTAGCATACACAAAGCCCAGGGCTTGATTTCCAGCTCTATATAAACCAGGCTTAGTGGTAACACACCTTTAATCTGAGGACTCAAGAGCCAGAAATGTAGAGAAGAAGCTGAAAGTCATGCTGGGCTACATACTGAGCTAGAGGCTAGCCTGGCCTCCATGAAACTCTGCCTTGAGAAAAGGCGAAAAGACAAA
>VZQC01004997.1:2245831-2248331 GCA_009823505.1 Rhizomys pruinosus
AAAAAAAAAAAAAAAAAAAAAAAAAAAAAAAAAAAAAGAAAGTTGGGGAAGAGCCCATGTTCAGCACGGCAAAAAGCTCTGGGCTTGATCCCCAGCACCCAAAGAAAAGCAGGAGAAGCGGGGAGGAAGCAAAACAGGAAGGGGAAGAAGGGGAAGGAGGGAGGACAGAAGGGGAAGGAGGGAGGACAGAAGGAAGGAAGGAAGGAAGGAAGGAAGGAAGGAAGGAAGGAAGGAAGGAAGGAAGGAAGGAAGGAAAACTTTGGTAAAGTTACATACAAGAATGTGAAGCTAAAATATACCAGTGATCCTGTGCTCTTTTCTATCAATATTTTATCGTGCACAAGGTTGGTCAAATACTCAAGCTATCAGATATGGAAAACCCAGTGTCAATTTTGAATTACCAGACAGACTCCCTTCCTTTCAAAGCCACTAAGCTCTTCGGCAGATCAGCTCCTATGGGCTTTAAATAGCAGAACCCTGACTTTTTTTTTTTTTTTAAGTAATTCTTTTTGGTATTCTAAGGAACTGAAAAACTAAAAACAGCCCTTCTCCATCATCAAGGAGAAGGTGCTACATTTCTGCTGTCCATTTTGAAAATAAATCACAAGTTCTGAGAGCATTGACGCCAGTTCCCATGCCTTTGGCCACCTGCCTTTCTGAAATGTGATCATGTAATACTGAAATAACTGTTTCCCCTGTGTGTTTTCAGGAAGAATGCGCTACTGAAAACCAACACCTAATGATATGTGACAATTATGTTACATGCAATTATCACCATCATCCTACAATATTTTACAAATATTTAGATACAGCCCAGCACTATCTACTCAGGCCCCGGATTTTTTAGCTCAACAATCTTAAATGTATAATATAAATACACAAAGCAAGGATTTCTCTAAAGAAAAAATTCAGCATATAGAAATAATCCTTTTCAGTATAACAGAAATAACATAAATACACATGTGTTTGATGTTTCCAGCAAGACAGAGTTTATGCAAACTTACAGAGACTCTCAGAGCAACACTGCTAGATTCAGTAGCAGAGACATTCAACCTTTTCTAGTCAGAAGACAGAAGATCCCAGAATACTAGTAGAGGAAATCTGTAGGTCTAGCTGGCGTCATCTTTCTATGCTTCTGTGTTTAATTCATAGCTTATAGCAAAGCTAGCTACATTATAGGCAAGCTAGAAAAGCAGGGCTGAGTGAAGGGACAGGAATGTAGAAAAGAAGAAAAAGTAAATGGTGTGTGCTTAGCGTATATGAGGCCTCGTATTCTGTCTCCCAGTAAGAAGATGGGTCAGGAAGAGAAGAAAACAAAGGTTCTGGGTGTTTTGAAGTCAAAAGCATCTAAGGGAAAAGAGAAAAGAAAAAAGAAAAGCCTGCAAGATGGCTTAGAGGTGCTTGCCACCAAGCCTGATGACCTGAGTTCAGTCCCTGGAAACAATATGGTGGAGAGGGAACTGACTTTTGCAAGTTGTCCTCAGACCTCCTGCATACACACAACAGACCATACCACAACTATTGTGACAAAGAAAAGAAGAGAGACGTCTTTATGAGTTCTCTGTACTATGTTATACTACATAAATTCTGTGGAACTGAAAATCTCAAACCATCAGGTGAGATGATTAATATAGACAGCTTAGCTCATGACAGCCTATGACTCTAGAATTAAAAGCAACTATTGCTCAAAATTCCCCATATTTCCTATGAAAAGCGAGTAAGGGAAAAATTATATAAAATGGAAATAGAGTTGCTATGGACTGAAGAACACACCAGATGAATTCTACTTCACACATCAGCCTGTTGTCTGAGAAGTTTACACATATTTTCATGTTTTGTCTTTACCTTAAAATAAAAACTAATTGCACCACGACTTAGTTTAACAAGAAGGTTTTTGTTGTTAGTTTTTTTTTTTTCTCTTTTGCTAAGGCCAGGTTCCGAATGATTCACGGCATTCTTTTGTGGTGTGATCACATTCATTCTGTGCTAACACCTCCAGCCATTTTTCTTTTCTTTCTTTTTTTTTTTTTTTAAGCACTTCTTGTTCTGATCCGTCCAAACATCTTGATGTTTAGGTTGGGGAAGCTGAGTTGTTGTTTACGAGTTATCTCTAGTGCTCAGATATCCGGCAGCTTTTTCCTAGGAAGTTAGCTTTGCACATGAGAGAAAGGGAAAAAACTGCGTGGTGGAGGGGGGTTGAGACAGCTGAAGACCAGATAGAATGAAGAGATCTAAGATTGCCAAGAAAAATTAAAGTCACGTGGGCACTTCCCATCCCTCGAAAGTTTTTCCTTTTTCTAAAGAGGATGTGGAAAGGTGTTAAATTGCACTTGTGTCGCACAGAGAAGACAAATAATGCTTTAAAAGGAATATAGAAGGGGTGGTGAAGTCTGTTTTGTTTGGTTTCTGTTCTTTTATTCCACCCCCCCAACCCCCCCACCCCCGCCTTGGAATCTGCATGGGGAAATTCTCCTCCCTCCGCTTGGTAAGTTCAGCACCA
>VZQC01004997.1:2250831-2261135 GCA_009823505.1 Rhizomys pruinosus
GGTGACAGGGGAGAAAACTCTCAGGACTGCTGCAGCCTGGAGATGTGGCTCAAAGGCCCTGGGTTTGATCCCTAGCACTAAAAAAATAAAAATAAAAGATTAATCAGTGGCAACCTACCAAGAAGATCTGAGTAGAGGAAAAGACTAGATGCTTAGGAATTCTGGCTCTCCTAAAGGGAACAAAAGTCTGCCCTGGCTCCCAGATAGGCCTGAAACCTAATGAGTTTTGGAAAGCCCCAGCTCGAAAATGAGGGAATAAGGAGTGGTTGCACCTGCCTGTCTGCCACCTCCTCCAAAGACAAATTCTGAAGAAAAATAACAGGTCATCTTCATCATAATTTGACTTCAGTCCCCTGTAATAGTGCCTGGAAAGCTAAGGAAACCACCACCATGTCCCCCTCTCAGGACCATGTGTATACTTGCTTTTTCCTTCTATAGAAAACCTTCTTTTGTGTCCTGGAGCCCTGGGATAAGAGCCCTGGGATAAGATACAAAAACCTAGCCGGTGGGGCTAAGGACGCGTTCCTAGCAACTCAGTAACTTTTCTTGGTTCTCTACAAAGGTTCTGGAGTACATCACATGGAGACACCTTTCATGTAAAGTCAAACAGTGCAGGGGTGTGGCAAATGGATGTGGGGAGGCGGAGGGGGTGAGGGGGTACCAGCTGTGACCCCCATCCAGGTCTTCCTGTGCTTCTGTGTGCCAAGTGTATACTGAGGGCAGCAGCAGCAGCATAGACCGTGGTCTGGCTAAGGATGCCAGGCCTAGTCTTTAGACTTTCCATACCGGGGCCACCCACACAAGCGCCCTTCTCAGAGGGAGTAAGCACCGGACAGAAGGGCAGAGTGAGGCTAACTGGCTCCAGGTTCCCTAGCCACAGCAGCAGGATGGTAGGCCGCTGCCTTGAGTAATGGGGTTGGCTGCGAGGTTCCTAGGCACCTTGGCACTGAGGTGATCTCCCAGCCTGATGTGGCCAAGCTGATTTCCTTTCCTTTGTCAGACAGGTGGGAGGTGGACAGCTTCCTTTTCAGACAGCCCTTGAAAGCCAAGAGCAACGGCTGCTCTCCAGCAGAACCCTGTGCTCTAGAGCAACTCTCTGTCTGATTCGCTCCACACGTTTGCCCTGGCTGGCGTGGCCTTTTCTTTTTTCTTTTTTCCTTGTCTCTGCTCTGTGGCTTCAGCACAGCCAATTTTCCTAATGGAGTGCTGACTCTCCTGTTTTCT
This sequence comes from Rhizomys pruinosus, assembly GCA_009823505.1. Taxonomy (NCBI): domain Eukaryota; kingdom Metazoa; phylum Chordata; class Mammalia; order Rodentia; family Spalacidae; genus Rhizomys; species Rhizomys pruinosus. The sequence goes on from VZQC01004997.1 coordinate 2,252,056, forward strand.
GTCTACCCCTAGCCTTGCCCCCTGCCTGCTGTGAGGTACTCCAACAGACACCTCTCTCTTAGGTGACAAGAACCACAGAGCTGTGAGTCTCTTGACACTCAACAGCCATTTTCAAATGCCCCTTGGGCTTCGGACTAAAACCCTGAAACTGGTCTGTGAGGGGGCGAGAGGAGGGCAGAAGATTTTTCCCCAGGAATGAGGAGTGAGATACTCACATTCAAAAAGCAATCAGTGGAAGCTGAGAAATGGTCCTTGGTGGGGGAGGGGGATAAGAGCTTTGTCTTTTGTTTGCCCAGGTAGATCCCAGCACATCGAGAGGGCAATGCCCTAAGCCTCAACTGTTTCTCCAAAACACAGCAATAACCCTAACCACCATCTTTCTGTCTCATCCTTAAAAAAAAAATGCATTTGCAAAGAAGAAAGAGTGGAGGTGTTAACAAGAGAAAGAGAAAGGGGTGGGGGAAGGGAAGAAAAGAAAAAGAAAAAGAAGCTAAAGCTAAGAGAATCTCTTCCACAAGAATTCCCACCAGTCCACCCTCTGCACACAGGGCTTCTAGAAACTTCCCTCTATGCTCCAAAAGTCCCAGGTCTTTGCTGGCCAGGTATGCCACTTTTGGTTTTTTATGACTGTGAGAAAGGACTTGAGAAGGAGGAAGTAAAAAAGCCAAATTTCAATGACTTCTCCCCTCCACCAAAAGCTAAGATGTCTGGGTATTCCTAGCTCTTGTTTCTTGAGAAAGCCCAGTACTGTTTTTTTTTTCCCCCTCCATATTCACAACCCTAAGAAAAGTGGAGAGAAGAAGGAACTGATGAAACCAAAGACAGAAAGTATGGAAACGCAAGGAGAAGAAAAGAAACTGGAAATGAGGGGAGAAAAACTAGAGTCTTTGGGAAGGCCAGGGTCCACTCCCCTTCCAGCCAACTCGTCATCTTCATCAACTTCATAATCCCACCAGTAAAGAGAACTGGCTTTTAAAAAATCCAGTTGAACCTCAAAACACACAGGCAGTGCTGGAACCTGACAATTCTCCCAGCTCTCCAGAGTCCTACGCCTCCACTCCCCACCACCCAAGCCCAGTCCCTGCCCAGGCACCCGGCAGGCTACAGCCTCCAGCGCTCTTCTGTTAGCTTTCTTTTTGACTTCACCAGCGAGGCTCCCTCCTTCTCCCTCCTGCCTACTTTCTGTACTGAGCATGCAGGTCTGAGTTTTGCTGTCAGCCTAACCGCATCCGGACTCTATTAAAGTTCCCGGCTCAGGATAAACAATGCAACTGTCGCGTGCAGCAGTCTGAAAATAATTGGATTAGCTAAAACATATCAACTAAATAGAGACAGTCCTGCTCAGGCAGCCAGAGTGCATGTCACCCTGGGAAAAAGAAAGGAAGGAAAGAAGAAAGAAAGAAAAAGAAAGAAAGAAAGAAAGAAAGAAAGAAAGAAAGAAAGAAAGAAAGAAAGAAAGAAAGAGAGAAAGAAAGAGAAGGAGGGAGGGAGAGAGAGAAAGGAAAGAAAGAAAGAAAGAAAGAAAGAAAGAAAGAAAGAAAGAAAGAAAGAAAGAAAGAAAGAAAGAAAGAAAGATGAAAACTTGAAAACTGATCTTTTTTGACCACTGGGCTTCTAGAACTCTCCTGAAGTTTTCCAAACCCAGGCTTTGGGACCGAAGTCTTAATGCTGCTCACCCAGCCCTTCGAAGACAGCTGATTTTTTTTTTTATGGGATCTATGTAGTCAGAATACCCCACTCTAAAATGAACACACTTTAAGAGACATAACAATGTTCACAAAATCCTTTCTAAAAATACACTTCAATCTCATTGCAATCTCTTTTGATCCAAATGCTCCATGTAGAAGCAAATTGATAGTGGATTTGTTTGATTTTTTTTTTCAAAACAAAAAACAAAAAAGTACTGCATGTGCATTAGTGCTCTGCAGTGACCCAGACCAAGCATGTCCTCAGCAGGCTGCAGAACTGTTTGCTTTTGCCTGGAAGAGAAGCTGCAGGAATCGGCACACACCTGGGGAATCTTGTCACCCCTCTGCCTGCCTCTTCGAGCTGGGGTCAGCTCCAGGAATGTGTCTAGTGTGGCTTCCAGCCCCTGCTCACACTCAGTGCTCCAAAGACACTGCAGAGAACTGGCTGGGCAATTGGGTGTTCTTTCAACTTTCCCACCAGGCGCCACCTCTTGCACTCTGAAGTTCAGTTAAGAATCCCTTTTCCATATAAAGTTGCTGCTTTTGCATAGTTCCTTGTTCCTGCCCCAAACAACAGATCTACTTTATATGTGTGTATAAAGGACAGTCCTTGCCTATACCCAAAATGACCCTCTGTGAGCTAAATGAAGAGGAACAGTTAGACTGACAGAGGCCAAAGGGACCTGTATTTGTTTAGGTTGGAAGTTTCATTTTAGCTTTAGACACCACAGATCTATTCCCTGGGCCTTCCATTTGTTAACTGACTAGAGGTTAGTAGCAGTGTCCAGAAGTCCCTGGCCAGGCAGGAGGAGAGGGCATCACGTTGTTTTTGTTTGTCTTTTTCCTTTCCCAGCTCACTGGAAGGTTTAAATCCGGTCCCACATCCCCCTCTGCAGCCTAAGACGGTATGAAGTAGGGACCCGATCTCATTCCTTCCAGGCTGGATCAAGAAGAAAACAGGATCTCAAAAGATCTGGGCTTAGCTCTCCCAGAGACCCCCTTTCTTTGGGTGGGGGCGTGTCTTTTGCCCTGCGCTGTCTGTGGAAGAAGGAGAGAGGAAGCAAGAGAAGAGATTCCCCAAGTTAGAGGCGGCGCCTACCTGTGCTGGACCGAGCCTTGGGCCTGGACTTGCAGCCGAACCCAGTGGGTGATCCCCCGAGCAGGCTGCTGGGCGGGAACAGTCCAGAGCTGTACTCGGGCACATAGGGCGGGTAGGTGGTGATGGGGTGGTGGGCTGAGGACGAGGCCCCTCCCAGGGTGGTCATGCTGCCTCGAGAGTGGGACGCCTCCAGCTTCATGCTATCCGGCAGGGGCACCTGATATTTGAGGCACTCTTTCTCGTCTTGCCTGGCCGAGCCGGCCGAACCAGGAGTGGACAGCGACGGATCTGGGGAGACGTCCTTCGGAGGGGTGGGCGGAAAGGTGAAGAGATGCGGGCTGGAGTGGCCCGCGGCCAGCGAGGAGGACGAAGCCGGTGGGTAGACGGACAGTGGCCCTGGGGAACCGTGGTGGATGGACGTCTTGGAGAAGGGGCTGAGGTTCCAGGGCGAGGCGGTGTGGTGGCTGCCCAGGGCTTTGCCACCGTCCAGCCAGGGCAAGGATCCGTGCAACAGAGGCGGGCGGCACACCTGGCTCCCTGAGGGGGTAGGAGAAAAAAGAGAGAACGGTCAGGGCGGCCCTGGGCACACTAGTTAGCAAAACCTCCAGGACCCACGGGATGAGAACCCAGGCCTGCTCTAGAATCTCTATGGTCCCGGGAGTACCTGCTATCAGGCCTCCCTGCCCCACAGGCGTGCGATCAAATATGGCAGAACTAAAGGCCTGTTTTCTGATACCCTATTGGTGTTTCGAGGACCAGAGAAAGGTCCTTGGGCTGATTTGGCCGGTCTACATAACATGTTTCAATCAGCGTCCCCGGCTCTCTCCTAGAACCTGCCTTGATTTATTAGCGTCTTTCAATGGCCTGGATTCTCCAAGCCCAGACTTAATCCCAGCCCAGCTGATAAGAGAGTCAGCGTGAAGGATGAGGCCTGAAGGATAAAGTGGGACCATATCACCGTCAACACCAGGAAAACCTCGACCCTAGAATGAAGCCCTGCTCCAAGGCCCAAGTAATTTGGGAAAGGACCTGGTGTATTTTAAAGTTAGTTTCAGGAATCCTAGTTCAATGCTTGCTCAGAACTGCCAAAGCTCCCTCGGAAATGCTGGAAATGGAAATTTGCAAGAAAATTTTCATTGCTCAAGCCCTTGAAAGTATTCAAGGCTGAATCCTGGGGATTTTTTTTTCTTCTCTTTGCTCTCTCATCGCCCTCCCCAACTGTGCAAGAGAAGTAAATAAAACAAGCCCCCTAGGCCTTCAAGGCTTTCTCATTTACCAGGCCAATATGTGAATTTTCACCTGAGACACAAAGTTCCAGTTTATGTGTTTATTTTAAGCCAAGGGTGACTCATTCCCAGAGTATGTTTAGCCTTCATTTAAAATACACAACTGTAAGCCAGCCATAATTTATCCTAGTCCAAATTCTCTGATACTGGTACCTTTAAACTTCAAGTGCAAATCTGCACACTTATTGATCTTTCCAGCCAGTACCTGCTTCACTGTTTGACATTCTATTCAACCATTAAGAACAATACTGAAACTAAAATCTTAAGAGAGAGGAAGGGGAGGGGAGTGGAGAGAGCAGAATTCTCTTGAATGCCAAGGGTTAAGGTTCATATTAAGCAGGAAGTGATATAGTAAATAATATTAAGTCTGCATCTACTTCATTTCCACCTAACTGCTAATCTGCACAGAACGCGAGCAAAGAGCGCCCCATCTGCAGAAATGATTATTTAAAACCTGCTGGCAGTAGGGCGGGGGACGCCTGCTGCCGGAGGGGCTATATCAGCGGCGCCAAAGCTACCGCTGAGACGGGGAACCTGGGCAACATTCCTCTGACCGCACCGAGGCCTCACATCTTCTCCCCTTAAATTTTTGCCTACTTCTTTAGGAACAAATGTACCTGGGAAGTGTTAGGTGACTTCCCTACCACCCAAGACAGTGTTTCTTTCCTTTTTATTTTTCCTCCTTTTTTTTTTTTTAACACCTCAGAACTCTTCCCTAAACTTCTCAAGGTGAAAGCGGTTGGGGTGGAAGGGCTAGAATCTGTCCTACTTAAGGAACCCTGGTGTACCCTAAATCTTAACGGAGCGTAAGGAACTGACACTCTAGGCCTGAGGAGAAAATAAGGCCAGAGTTGGAGGCAATTAAACAACCTGAAAGCGGAGACGCAGGAAAATTCTGTGCAGCCGGGAGTCCAGCAAACCTGACTTCTCTCCAACTTGTCTTTACCCCCTTATGTCCTGTCAACCACCAGAATTCATTCCTTTCCTCAAGCCCACCAGTAGGTAGAAAACCTGCCTGAACCCCAAATGCACTAGCTTTGGGGGAAGATCAAAAGGGAAAAAAAAAGAAATAAATACGTATGTTTGAGCCTTTCTGAAAATACATTGAGAGAAACAAATTGCGTGTCTCGGGCAGATGACCCCTTAGAAAAACCGCAAGACACCCGGGAGCACCGAGCTGAGGAGCCCAATTGCAGGCGGGCCTGGCCTGCACGGTTGCCTGGCCTGGGTGCCTCGGTGGGCAAGTGCAGAGCCTGGGACCTTCTGGCTGCATAGCCTGCAGCCGCCCGAGGACAGAGGGCTCCAGCGTCTCGGCGCCCGCCAGGTGAGCGCCAGGCCCCAGCCACTCCAGCTCCGAGAGGCGCCAGCGATGGTTCTTTTTAAAAAGAACAAGAACAAAAAAACAAAACAGTCTCTCAACTGCAACACAGCTTCCTCGCCCATTTCCGGGCCCCAATCTTTTTTTTTTTTTTTTTAATAAACTAGTAACACGCTTAGGGGCTTGGGCTTGGGTCTCCCCACTACCTCCTGGACTCAGGAGGCTTCCCGGGTGGACTCACCGTGGTGGGTCGGAGGGTACCTCTGCACGGTGGCCCTGACCGAGTTTCCGTAGTAGGATGGAACGTGGTTGGCTTGAGAGTCGATGTTAAAAAGTACATCCACCTCTTCCGTCAGGGGGTACTGAGGGTCTATGTAGGAGTGCCCGAGGCCAGGGTGGTGCGTGTCAGGATGCTGTCCGTTGAGGACCGCGGGGTGATGGTGGCCCACCCATCGCGGCTGGTCCGCAGTCACCTCCATGTCCTCGGCTGCGCTCGCGCCCTCTCGCCCGGCCCGGAACCCGCGCGCGGAGAGGGAGGGCTGTCGGCCTGGGAGGTCCGCGGACTCTTGCCGTCGGAGAGCCCCGGGGTCCTTGAATGGTTTGTTTGCAGTGGGAGAGCGGAAAGGAAAGGTGAGCAAAAGAGAAGGTTTGGGTAGAGAAGAAGAAAGAGAAGAAGAAGAAGAAGAAGAAGAAGAAGAAGAAGAAGAAGAAGAAGAAGAAGAAGAAGAAGAAGAAGAAGAAGCCGCCTTTGAGGAATAGTTTGAACAAAAAAATGGGGGGAAAGAAAAAAAATTTAATCAAAAACTAGATAGGTCAGGATAAAAGGGGACCAGGTTTCAAAAAAAGAGGGCTGCGGAATCTCCCAGTGTGGCTCGGCCGCACCCGGTTCCTAGGCTCCTCCAATCACCTGCAAGGGAGAGGAGACCCGGGTGAGTCGGGCAGCACTTAGCACCTGGGGTGCTGGGGCGCCTGGTCCCGCGACCTCCGCCGGCCCCGCGACACACCAAGGACCCCGCTACTGAGGAAGCCGGGCCCCAGGACACCTCCAGCCGAGACTCGAGGGAGCCCCAACCACTGAGCAGACTCAACTTAGAGGACAAGTCCCTCCCCAGGGGACACGGATCCGGGGCTCTCCTACCACTAAAAACCCTCCAAAAGAAGAGCGCTGAGCTGCTGCTTTTTTTTTAAGTCCCCTAAAGTGGACTGAGGGAATCAAACTCAAAAAAAAAAAAAAAAAAAAAAACCCTCATAATACCAACCTGAGTAGTAATCGCTGGAAAGGGAGGCGTGAGACCGGCTAGGTCGGGTGGCGTACCTCGCTGCTCTCTCTCATCTCTCTCTCTCTCTCTCTCTCTCTCTCTCTCTCTCTCCTCTCTCCTCCCTCTCTCTTCTACTTTTTTTTTTTTTTTTTTACAGGGAATGCATTCTTTCTGGAAGTATCTAGCCGGCGCCAGGCAGCTCAGAGTTCGCAGACAGCTGTGGCGCGACGCAACTTAAGGAGGTTCTGGTGTCATCCGCGCCGAGGGGGAGGAGCCTGGCGCTGGCAGGAGGGGACAGGATCCCCGGCACAAGGAAACTGCAACCCAAACCCGCTCCAGGACTTACCCCCACCCCCCCCCACCCTCCCGCACACCACCGCCCCTCCTCCCGCCCCGCCGCTGACCGGAAAGGGGCGCCGCGGAGGGCCGCCGCAGGGCTGAGGGGCCGCCAGCAGGGTGGGCGAGGCCGGCCGGGGCTTGGGGCAAAGGGGCGGGCAAGAGGGAATTCGCACTCTGGCCCTTTAAATGTGGCAAAGCCGATTCATTCGAGCTCAGATTATTCCGTCCGGGTGAAACCCGACTGCCCCATTCATAAAGCTAATTTCCATAAGCAGACTTTTCTTTTTCACCCTTTTATTTTTTAATGAACAAACTTTGATATTAGGATTGCGTCCTGCGTATTTGGGCAGTCTATCAGCTCGGACAGGCTAGGTGCACCTAAAACTGATCAGAAAAGCGAAGTTTAATGTCAGAGTAGTTTAAGAGTCGCCTCCCGAACCAGTTCTCCAAGAGGCCAGGCAATTGCGCTCTTTGGTGAGCACGCCTGCTGTATGTGGATTATTACGGTCACTGTGTCCCCAGCCCTTTGCGTCCTCAACCCTCTCCAGTGAGAACGCTCCAGCTGTTGCAGCTGTCTTTTTCAGATCTAATGAGATAATCGATGAGTGCTTTTGACTTGAGTGACAGCGCGGCAGATAGAAAGCGAGGTGGGGAAGACCCAGGGTCACTCCTGGCCTGAGTACGGAGCAGAACTAACTTCATCCTGGCTCCGGGGGCCGAACTCTTCCCCTCGCCCAGGCGGGGCCCCACTTACTCGGCCTCCCAGCCTCTCCACGGACCCTACCCCCGACCTCCCTCGTGGGACTCCGCGGCGACCTCCCTGTGGCTCCGCAGTCTCAGGGTGGTCAGCCCCCGGGCAGCTGCAGAGCTGCTGCAGGACGCCCAGTGGGAGGGGCGGGGGCGGAGGAGGGGCCACTCGAGGGCCAATCAGCGGGCGGGACTGCGGCCCGGCCGCGATCGCCCCGCCCCACGGGCTCCAACCTTTGCGGCCCTGTGCGGTCCTTTGAGCCACTGCATCCCCTAGTGGCGAAGGTCCTGCAGCCTGGGTCCCGTTTGCACAGCCCGGACTTGCCGGGTTCTGCTGGAAAGGAAGACTGGGGTGCGCCCCGGGGCCAAGCGCTGTCCTCAAGACCTTCCCAGCCCCTGGGCTGAGAACTTGACTTGGAGGTTATTGAAATTGAAGACTTTATTGTGGTTTCACTCCTCTAGCCCATAAAATTTCCCAATACAAAAAAAAAAAAAAAAAAAAGATTCCTTAAAGTGTGTTCTATCTAAAGGATTTCTGTCCCAGGGTGGAGAAAAAAACGTCAGCAACCACTTTGAAATCGGTGTGGGATGGTATTGTTTTAAAAAAACACGCTTGAGAAAGACGAATAAAACTTATTTGGAAGAGTGTGTCCTGCAGGCTTGGGTCTGGACTTTCTCTTAAATCCTCATCTTAAACCAGAGGTTTGTTTGAAGTCAAGGTTTAATTTCTAGATACAGAACAACAAGATTGCTAATTTTTTTTTATCTCCCTCCCGCATTTCTCCTGCGCCCACTTGGTCTTGAGTTTATTAGGGTGGCCCAGTCAAGGAATATCGATTTTTTTCCCCTTCCACTCTTTGACTAACTCATCTCTCCCGGGCCGATCAAGCTGCCAGCATCTCATCCAGCTCACGGCACTCTCAAAACCTTTTAATTATTTAGCTGCTGTCTAACATTCACCGGAAACCAATCCATAAATAAGCAGAAAAGACCGCATGCACATTTTTTTTTTGCCAAGAGTATTTGCCAAGGATTAAGATTAAGGTTGAAGTTGAAAAAAAATGAAAGAACTGTTCTCCGTGTGTCACACATGAGTACCTAAAGTATCATCAGCCTGACGCTAATTTACAGCTTCAAGAAAAGAAAAAAAAAACATAACAACTCTTTGGTCCTAGGCACTGAGACCTAGAAGTAAAAAACAAACAAACAAACAAACAAAAAATGGGGAAAGAGAGCCTTGGGGAGGAAGAAAAGGAAAAAAGAAAAAAGGAAGAAAGGAAAGGAAAGGAAAGGGAGGAGGGGAGAGGAGAGGAGGGCAGGGGAGGGCAGGGGAGGGGAGGGGAG
>VZQC01004997.1:2261429-2354025 GCA_009823505.1 Rhizomys pruinosus
AGAGAAGAGAAGAGAAGAGAAGAGAAGAGAAGAGAAGAGAAGAGAAGAGAAGAGAAGAGAAGAGAAGAGGAAGAAAAGAAGAGCTACTAACGCCAAGTTACCTTACTCCGCTAAGAACGTAGTTAAAAGACCCTGTCTCAAAAATACCAAAAAAAAAAAAAAGGATAAAAGACAAGGAAAGAAAACTTTTGTGAGCAGGACCCCTCCCTTGGAGGGCGCCTCTCTGATAAATTTAGTGGTGGGAATGGAGGGAATTATTCATTTTAATTCAATCACCAGACGTAGTACACTGGGATGCAAAGGACACAACCCTCTACTGGGAAAAAAAAATCTCTAAGGCCCCCTCCTGGTATGAGCTGGTTAGGGGCTGGCAAAGAGAGGTGGGGGGCTTGGACTGGATGCTCAGGGTAATGGAGCCAGCCTGTAGGGGGTATTTAACGTGTAATTCCCAGCCGGTCCGCCCCGGTTCCCGGACTGACAGTGGGTAATTGGGAAAGAGGACGTTGCTCTTTTGATGGCCCGCGCCGGCCAGTCTCGCCGACGCCACACTTGGTTTGACGTCACAGGCCCAGCCCCAGAGTCAGAAATACAGAGCAGGGTAGGGGGAGGGAAAAAGAGAGGAGGGGGCGACGGGGAGGGAGGGCCGAGGTCGGCTCCCGGACCCACGAGGAAGCAGGGGGGAAGGGATCGAGGCCGGAGAAACTGCGGCGCGTGGCCTGAGGCGGAGAGCCGGCCTGTGGGGGTCTGGGCCAGGCCCGGCGCCGGTCTGACCGGCTTCGCAGACAAATGCAGGCCGGGCTTCCTCTTCCCCGGGTGGGTGGCGGAGGGGGGAGGGGAGGGGGCTCGAGGCCGGGGAGAAAGGAGGGAAAGGGGGTCCAGACTGTTTGGTAGCCAGAGCCCACAAAGCTGGTCCTGGCCTCCTGCGGGGACTCCTCTGCTCCTTCCTGCAGACCTGCAGTGCCTGTCCCCTACCCCTGCACTCCTTCCTGCAGACCTGCAGTGCCTGTCCCCTACCCCTGCACTCCTTCCTGCAGACCTGCAGTGCCTGTCCCCCGCACCCAGCCCAGGGCTGGAGGAAGCGCGGGGTCCCTGGGGAGCAGCTGGCCGGCTCCGCTGGCGGCGAGGGGAGGCCACCGAGGATGCAGTCGCTGCTGCTGCTGGGAGCCTGTGGCTCCTGCAGTGTGCCGGGTCGTCCACACTGCGGTAAGGGGCTGACCCACGTTCTGGGCACCTGGAGACTCAGCACCCCGAAGCCGACCAGGCGGAGGCCCAGGCCAGTGACCTCCGGGAAAGCTGGGACCCGAGGCGGAGAGTGGAGTGGCGGGAACCAGATTGGCCTCTCTGAAACCCTAGGCCTAGAGGCGGCCTCTGGAGGCGTCAAGTTGAACAGGGTATGTGTGCCCTCTTGGGGAAAGGGCAAGAAATGAAGTCTACTTTTCTGTCTGTGCTCAGGGTAGGCTGGGACACCCCCACCCCCGCCCCGACACGCAGAAACACTTGCCCATCACCAGGTCCCTCCCACCCACCGTCCCAGGGGCGCAGAGACCCTATTCCGCTGGAAGTCTGCAAACCCTGTCCCCCTGCGGAATTTGGAAGCCGTGGTTTCTAGGAGGTGGAGGGGGTGCAGAAACCCCAGAACCCGGGCCGCGGACACAGGAGGCAGAAGTCCACGCAGCCAGCGACACCCACCCGAGCCGGACTCCGGCGCGTCCAGGCGAGCTCCGCGGGGCCGAGAGGCGGGCAGATGCTAGCTACCCTGAGGGCGTGAGCCGTGCGGGTTGAGGGTGACCAGCAAAGCCAAGCCTCGGGGTCCGAGTCCTAAAGACACTAATCCCGCCGCGCAGGGGTAGAAAGCATGCTACGGACGCCCGGGGCGGTCCTTTGGAGCGTGTTTACTTAAGGACTCTGCAAACCCAGCGCTCGCGAAATAGCGAGGCAGCAAATATTTGCAGGCAGGAGGAAGAAGCGAGCTGGGCCGCGCCGCCTGGTCCCTCCCCCGGAGCCTGGGCGCCGGCCTGGGCGGACCTGACCGTGCGGTTACCGACAGAAAAGCAGCCGGGACCCTGCGGGACCGAGGGGCAGGGAGGATCCGGAGATGCACCAAAGGCCAGAAGCTGAAGGCGCCCCGGCGAGCCCCGGGAACTACTAGGGCAGAGTCCCTTTTCCACCGCACCTGGACCAGTGCTCCGCCGCCGCGATAGGTCAATAAAAACGGTGTGAAACGACTACGGTCGGTTGCTGTGCGTCTGGGGAGGAAGTGGAGGCCAGAGGTGTCCAGGCCGGCGCCGGCGCCCCTTTCACCAACCGGGTTCGCAGCCCAGCGGTCTGCAAAGCAGAGGACCTGGGAGCCCGGCGTTGCCCAGAACCTAGCGCAACCGACCGCGCGGGGCCTTTAATTGGGTGTCTCCGTTTTAACAGTGGCCATTGTTGAAGCAATTAGCAACAGACAATAACCACCAAGAGGCGTTTAATTCGACTCTGTGCAAGCTGCAGTCCAGACAGGGGCGCTGGGGACAGCGGCTGGGGTACCCGGTAGGGTCTGGATGTGGACGCACTGGTTCGGTTCTTGGATCGGCTTGGGAATTGGAAGACAGGCGAGGTCAGCCCCAGGCAGGCCGCGGTGGGAAAATCTTCTCGGCCTCGATAGTCCCCACCGAGCACCCATGGGACCGCGGTGCCTTCTTGGGGCACGGGTTGGAGCTGCGGCCGCCGTGCCTGTCCCCGGCGCCTGTCAGAGGGAAAAAAGCCGGGAGGGGTGGAACGTGGAATCTGGTCTCTTTTCTAAGCCCGGCGTCCCCGCCTCTCAGTCCCCCAAGCCGGTCCAAATTACCTTCCCTATCGGGGGTGGAGCAAAGGAAAGACCCTAGTTTGGGTCGCCTAACACACCTCCTCCGCAATGCAGCCCCACTACCCCCTCCTCCGCCTCGGCCCTCGGATTATGTTACCCTAGCCAGGCGAGGATTTTTACCGGTTAGGAGAATACCACAGGTAAAGCTGTACAAACAGCTTGCGGGCTGCTGGGCTGGAGGGTTACGCCGGGTACACTGCCCAAGGCGCCACCGGTCGGCCTGACTGACAGGACCAAGCCCCCGGTGAGTCCGGATCTCACAGTTTAAACACATTCTACATACCACCAAGACCCCCTTCATCGCCCCCACCAGCCCTGCAAGTGCTGAAATGCAGAACGCGGAGCAAAAGGGGATGGAAAACGAGGTTAGGCATGGAATACGCTGGCTGAGAACCCGGGTTCGAGGAAGTCAGGCCTTTCCAAATAAAGCACGCGACTTGAGTGATGTAGGGAAAGAGGAACCCCAAATGTCATAAGCCAGCAGAAGATGCTGCTGCTGGAAATCTCCAAAGGGAAATCCAGGTGAAGTCTGCTGAAAATTCTGTGTATCCTCGGCGCTTCTCCAGCTCCCCCCCTGCCGCCCCCCGCCGCCCCCCAACCCCCCCACCCCCCGGCCCTTGGCCTAGGGTCCACCTTCCCTGCGTAATGAGCCACCACTTTGGTTATGTGGTTTGGTTTTTTGTTGTTTTTTTTTTTTCTGCTTATTCATCTACCACGGTTTAAAACTCGGAAGGAAACCCGCCCAGGTCAGAGGAGCTGCTAGCTACGAGGAGAGTCAAAGAGAGAAGAGATTCTCTGGGAGATTACCCCCTAGCACTCCACAGCCCACCCCCAGCCCCAGGCGGGCCGGGGCTCTAGCTTCGAGGGATTCTCCCCCTCCCTCTGCCACTGCCGCCCCCTTCCCGTTTGAGAAAACCGCTGATTGTAGCTAGATTAAAAAAAAAAAAATGGGTAGGTAGGGGTGAAGTGGAAAGGGACTGACGGACAGGGAGAAGACCGGGGATTTCTGCTTTCGGGCTGAACAATGAACTCGTGGGGAAGGGGTAAACCGGGAGCCCCAACGTGGGGTGGGGGAGAAAGAAAAAGGAGAAAGGGTGAACCTCGAGTTATCTCTCGCTCCCCCTTGGCCTTGGAGGCTTGGAGATCAGTGGGAACTTCTGGGGGAGAAAAAAAAAGAAAGGAACTAGCAGCTTCCCTGGGTAAACTCAAGTTCCCGCGGATCCGCAGCCCAGCTGAATCCCTGACTTGGGAAGGAGACCTGCTGCTTCTAGACCTGGCCTTCTCCTTGGAGGGTCCAGAGGCCCAGCCGCTGAAGCACCCTGTATTCTGGCCCCGCATCCAAGAAAGTCGGGAGCAGAGTGGTTGGGGTTCACCCACTCGAAAGCACAGGCCTCCAGGTCTTAGCTTCTGGGCGATACAAAGACGTTCCTTCGGGGTGGAGCGGGCCAGCCCTAGTCACCTGCTCCATTCCCCTGAACCTTCAGTTCTGCCAACTGCTCGCCCATCCTCAGAGCTCCGGAACCGGGCACAGCCCGCAGCGCTAGCTCCCCTGACTCTCCCCCGGCCACTTGGGCGGTTCGGGGCGAGAGAAAGTGTACTTTAGCATGGGAATATTGGGCTCTACCTTTCTAGATTAACCAGAGGGGGACAATCCACCGAGGGTGACAGCGAGGGCGGCGGCGGGGGATTCACAGGAAAAGCAGACAAAATAGGGGAAGGTGGTTCTGTTCAGATTCTGAGAGCAGAATCCGGCTGAGGCGTCAGTGCCAGGGCATGCGCTGGTGACTCCACAGAAAAAGCCGTGAATAGGCCTGGCTCAAATGTGGGCACCTTCCGGGAGGCACCCAGGTCCCTCCGGCCAGAGCTGCTATCTGCCAGCCGGTCGACTCTCCATCCCACACCCCTCAGCTTGCTCTCCACTGGCTACCTCAGCAATTTGTGTCATAAAATAAAACAGTGAGTGGATGTAAGTGCCTACCCTTCACTAGCTCTTGCAAACCAGACCCTCAGCGACCCACAAGCTTGGCAACCCTTCTTCAATCCTGCCAAAGGCAACCCACCTAGACCCAGTGGATCCAGTGGGAAGGAAAGGATGCTCCCAGCCCCAAGTTGCTAAATCTCTGGTTATTCCAAACATGGGAGGGTGGGGTAGAAGAGCTCAGAGATCAGAAATATTGGGTCAGTGCTCAAAGACATACCTGGAAAGAAACACCTACTTAGGTGTGAAATCACCCAGAAACCAAGAATAAAATAACCCTCGGGGTAGCCCAGAGATAGTTAAAATAGCCCAAGGCTAGAGAACGGAAGGTTTCCCTTGGCTTCTCCACCCACAGCACCAGGATTCTTAATTCTCTGCCACCTTCTACAACTGGGGACACAAACTGCCTGAAGGAGGTCTCAGCTTAAGGGCTCCCAAATACCTGCAACTTCCTGGGGCTTTCTGTGTGGCTCTGGGCTGCTGATATCCCAATTGAAGGGCTCTACCCAGCGAGTTTCCCCAGGTGCTTGTACCCGTCTCTTCCTCCACTGAACCTCTGCCAGACCCCCATCACATCCTGCAGGAAGGCAGAGTCAAAGTAGTAAATAAAGGAGAATGCAGAGTGTCCTGTGTCCAGGCTGTGGCTGTTGACAGAAAAGGCCTAGAGTATCTGGGGGTGCTGGCAGAGAAAATGTATATAGAGTGGAGGTTGGTATCTGGGGGTGCTGGCAGAGAAAATGTATATAGAGTGGAGGTTGGGTTGTAGACCAGCGCCAGTCTGGGGCATTCTCTCAGCCCAATTGTTTCTTACAGTGGGAACCTGAAGCTTCCCAGGGCCACTAGCTTGCACCTGGACGCTGGGCCTCCTGCTAGAGCCCAAGTGAAGATAGAGCAGGAATCGAAGCCCATTCATATTCACTTGGGTCTTGTTCTATCTGAACAGACATTACCTCCAGATCTAGTTCAAACTGTCTGAGAACATTTTATTCTCTGGAATGGCACAACTATTTAGCAGGAACCCTCTTTCTCCACAGATAGCAATTTGGGTTGTGAAGCATATTATGTACAGATACCTGGGTGGGCTCAACCTGCCTGCCTAGAACTTCCTAGCCAACAGCTTGTCACTGGACAATCAGCCCACCACCAGCACCCTTCCTGCCATCACTAAAGAGAAGAGTTGCTTCTATTATTTGTCCCTTTATAGTTCTGAATCTCAAGGGACAACCTTGGGAGTCCTGGTGAAATTATGGTGTAAGGGGGGAAAAAAAGACCAGTAAATATGAGAACTAAACCAAGTAGAGATGCTTCCAGTCCTACTCCAGAGAGAACCGCCCCTGTAGGTTCCTTCACTCACACAGTGGTATTTAAGAAACGGCAAGTAAGAGACCGACTGCTGCGCTCCCATCAACCAGCCTTTCCTTCTGTTTGAACATTATTCGTCTTTGTGGGGGATCTCTCTCCCAGCGACACCTTGCAAGTCTGTTGGTCTGATGTCCCAGGAGAAAGTCCAAATCTTGTCTCTGCGGTCCCTCTGCCTCCGCACAACCCTGCCACCCTCCCTGGGAGGCTGCGGGTTTCTCACCTGCCTTAGGGTGCTGATCATCAGCTCCCCTGAGGGGATGCCAGATGCCGGCACATCTGGGCTCCAACTTTATCTCACAGAGCACATCTGTTCCTTAAATGCTATGCAGAGACAATGAGACTAAGCATACACTTGTAAGCAGAGGGAAATAAACATGGAGTTGACATATGCACACCTCGGCCACCTTTGGAGACAGTTCCTGGGCAAATGGGTTATTTTCTCCAATCTTACACCCTCCTCGCTGTGACATCTGTCCAGAGTCCTTCGCAAGCACTCCCACCAGCCCTTATTTTTCAACTCAGTTTTTCTTTCCATCTCTAGTTTACCAGACCCTTCTGCAAACAAGGACATCCACACAGTCCCACACCACCATCTCCCAAGGTCACTGCAGAAAGCCAAAGATTTCCAGTGACCAGAAAGAACAATAGGACTGGGGTCTGGTTCACTTTTTTTTTTCCCCCAGAGGCAGCTGTCCCCGCGGACCCCAGCCCTCCTCCTAATTCTCTCCACGTGGCGCAGGGAGAAGGAGTCCCAAGCAAGGGAGAGAGCTCTGTACTCACTGACCTGGGCAGCTCTCTCCTGAGAGCCAGCTGTTTTTTATTTTTTCCACTCGACTTGCTGGTGATCTGAAGGTAGAAATGACAGGCGGCGGAGTTCCCGCTGTTGCCGCCGCCGCCGCGGTCCTTGACGCAGGAACTGCCTTACTGCATCTCAGACGGGCTTCCAGGGAGAGGTAAAACCAGGCTGATGTGCATCCTTGCTAAGAACCCCCTCCCCTCTGCCTTCCCCTGCCTACAGTAGAGATCGTAGCTCTTCCGGGTTGCAGGAGGGGGTGGGTAGGGAAGAAGAAAGAGGGAATGAATAGCACCCCCTTTTGCAAGCACAAACCACACATCAGGGGTGTGTGAAACTGAGAGTCAGAGGGGGTGGAGGGGGGACGAGAAAGATAGCCTGAAATGTGACCTGCCCTGGCGCCTGCAAAGCCAGCCCACTGTCTTCGGGCAGGATTGGAATTAACACTATAAATGTCATCCATCCTGTGCACCGGGTCATTTCCTAAGGCACAAACACGGTGACGTTTTCCTCTCAATACTGAATAAATGGGGGGCTCAAACAGAAGCATCTAGGGGTACAGCCATTGACCCTCATATGGTGGGCTAACGAACCAGGGTCTTGTGCACCGTTCCTTCTGTTTGGGCTTGTATGAACATCGTCCCCAAAGCGGGGACTCTGACTTCACTGCATCCTTGTCTTCATCTGCCGCCCCCATCCTGGCCTGGGCTGGCTTTTTTAAAAGTTAGAAGTAGAATGTTCTATAGCTGAATTTGGCTGGGACCAAATTCAAGGCATCCAGACTAAAGGTTTGGGCCGGTCTCCCTGGCTGGGGCTGTCTCAGTTCTTAAGACTTCTAGAGAGGAAATCTACCTTTGAGGGGAGAGTAATCAGAAGCATCCAGAAAGAAAATCTTTGAAGCACAATTTGCCTACCCAGAACCCAGAAAACTTCAGTGTTCCTGTTGGAGGCCCCTCCCACTCCCAGCCTAATGAGAAGAGGATCAGAAACCTGTACCAAGAGAATCTGCCGCGAATAAATTTCAGCCAGAGTAAAACGAAACTCCATAAACACTGAGGTAGACAAGGTCAAGGTCCTTTTGTTTTGACAGGTCGGGTTTTCCCTTCACAATATTTATACAAAAAGAATATGGAGACTGACTTTAAAAATAAATACTTCTTTGGGGAGAAATAAAATTTGTTCATGGCTGGACCATGAAATGAAGAAGTTTTGGCTGCTCCAACTGTTTGAGCAGGAAGGAGCTCAGTGCCGTAGGGTGATCGGGTGATGTATCTAACTGGGGGGGGGGGGGGAGAGCAGCCGGGAAGAGTCAGAGCCTAGGGAACTGGCGCAATCAAAGGTCTGGTGGAGGCTGGGGTAGTAAGAGAAGCTAGGGCAGCTCAAGGGTACATAGTGAGTGTGGAGATGCGTGGGGACACGTGTGTGCGGTGAAGCAATATGCTGGGAACTAGCAGGACAGGCACTCTTGCGCTAGGAAGCCTAGGTGGCTTTCCTTTAGCTCCACAAACCCGAAATCTTCTCATCAGACCCCAACCCTGCCTGCCAACTGGTCTGCGCCTGGGCGGAGCACCCGTCCTGGAAGCGGGAACTGTGACTGGGGTAAACTGAGCCCATTATTTGCCCATCTGGCCTAGAGGAGAGAGGGGAGACTTTTCTTCTTTTAGAATCCCCATGGTTGGGGACACTCCTCTGGCCCCAGCCCAGTCTTTCCAGCTTTCCGCCACCAAGTGGCCGAGTCTACCTCTCCTGAAAGCTTCCGGGACAGCGAGAGCGCCAGTTTTGACAGCTTGTCCCCAACCTGTTGCCTCGGGACAGCTCGGAAAAGTCCCGGGCCCTGGAAAGAGAGTCACTGGCCTCTGAAGGTAGAAGTCACGCACACCCGCAGAAAGCAGGGACGGTGCGGGGTGGGGGAGCATTTGCCAACAAGGTGACCACAGTGGTGTCCTGGACCTGGTCAGGACTAGACCCCACTTTGCATCCAGGGCTGGTGGGTCGCGGTCCCTCTGAACTCCCAGCTGGCCCACTCTTCTTTTTCCCCCGACCCCTAAATTTGCCTCCAACCCGAAAGCCCTTTTCCTTTAGAATTTCAGTCTGGCCGGGATGCCTTCAGAGACTCAAGACACTTTCTTTTTCCCTCTCCTGGTCCTTCCCTAAGATGCCTGGCTGACAGGTCCCACCCCACCAGGTTCTGGTTGGCCCTGCATTGCTCTTTTGCTGCTGAGGTGGGCTCTCAGATCTCTCCTTTCCAGTTCCAAAACGTAAAGGATTTGAAACTGCAATCAAATACCCCCCAGAATCATCCCTAAAAGCCTGAACTGAATGAAGTTGGGCTGTTAAAGAGACTTGGAATGTGAAAGAGAAAATCCAAAAGACTTCATAAAAATAGAACTGGCTTATGCAATGGCCAGATAGAGGCAAGCCGGAAAGCCTGGCTATCTTGTAGGACTGAAGGGGTGGAAATTATATTGGACTGATTTATTCCAGGAGAGATGGAGGGAGGATATGAAGGAGGAAAGGTAAGAGAGGAGAGAATTTGTTCTGAGAAGGAAGCAGAGTGTGGGGGGGGTAAGTCATTTCCCGGACAGAAGGACTGAAGATTTATTTCTAGTTTGTGCACATCAGCTGGACACACAACAAAGATAGTGCTTTAATAAAACCATAAGTCGCCTTCTGAATTTCAAAATCGATCACCCTTGCTTACCGGATTAGTGATTGGATTGTGTGTGTGTGTGTGTGTGTGTGTGTGTGTGTGTGTGTGTGTGTGTTTGTATACACATGGTCATGAGAGAAGAAGCAGCAGTCTTATTCAGGGCTTCTCAGACTAACCCTTCTGAGAAGCCAGGAGCGTCCCACTTGCTAGACTTTAGTGAATGTTTCCACTGAGGACTTTTTGAGTCCCAGGGACACCTAAAGACTTCTTTCTGGTCATCTCACTACCAGGCACTCAGGTTTTCTGACTCACTTCCCTTGCAAGAAGCATCTACCAGCCTTTTAACCACTTAAACCATGAGAAGGGGTGCAAAGGGAATCCTTCTGAGATGAGGATTCAGGGCTGAGCCAGTTAGGGAGAGGATGTGAGGACCCTGGGGCACATCTTGGCTTTGGGACTCTTCCTGGAGGCAACTGTGTCATACTAATTGCCACCCCCACCCTGGACATCCGCTACTTTCAATCCCAAAATGCAGGTGCCTTCTGCAGACTTTCTGAGGTCAGAAGCCAAAGCATTTGGGTTTGAAATATAAAGGGCAGTCACTTAACGTGTGGACATGGAAGATGGATCATTAAATGACTAACAGATAACAGAAACACTGAGTGTAGATCTCAGAGATGGCTGTGGAGATAGGCTGACCCACTGGATAAAGAAAAAGGAGACTCCAAAAGGAAGAAATAAATAGTGACAGAATCTTCAACCTTTCTAAGAATGTGAGTAGGGCTGGGGGACTATATTCATACTCTTCTGGTTCCTCCAAACCCGGAAGTATTTATCTTTCTGTTCATCAATTTTCAACATTATCTCATGTTTTCAATCCTTTTAAAACTTTGTATATATACTCTGAAATTGCTTTAGATCTTTAAAGGGCACTCTGCCAAATGACGATGTGCTTAAATATTAAACTAGATTTAAACGTTCTAACCCTTCAAGTCAGGTGTGGTGGTGTGCACATATAATTCTAACACTTGGGAAGCCAAGGCAGGAGGATCACAAGTTTGAGGTCAGTCTAGACTACAAAACGAGTTTCCCCTACCAGCCTGGGCTACAGAGAAAGATCCTGTCTACAAAACAAAACAAAACAAAACAACAAATGAAACACAATCTTCCAACCCCATTCACTGAGGTTTATTATAAATGTTCAGAGGGCAGGGGGTTGGAAAGGCTCAGCGCAGCTAAGGTATGGGACCCAGTTCTTTCTATATTTCACTCACCCCCAACAGAACATTTTTATTAAAGTCAGCTATCAGAATTGTGATTCAAATGGCATTTTTTTCTGGTCATTAGAACTTCACTCTGGTTGGGGGTGGGTGGCATTGGGGGTCTGGGTAATAGGGAACTATGAATGTCTCAAATGAAAGTTTCAAAAGCAGCCAATGGAAATTAAAAAAAAAAAAAAAACTCAGACCCATTCCACCCAGGCGTCCTAAATAAATAGCCCTGTTTGCAAATTCCTATCAATTATTACATGATGGGAAAAAATCCTATCTGAAAATAAAGCACGTGGGCAGGGAGAATTTTAATTAAATCTTACTGTGGATATAATGGCATGGAAGCGATTTTTCATTCGGTGCTTGCCTGCTCACCAGTGTTTTATGGTGTTTCCTTGCCTCTGACTTTATTTTAAAATATTAGACGAGGTAGAGAATTATAAACGACTCTCTCCTTATCTGTACTGCTCACATATCCAGGATCAGAGGAGCTGATTAAGAAAGAAGTCAGAGGCAACGTTGGATTCATAATGATTTGGAATAATGAATCCTTATCTCTGCTTTCCAGATTATCTGCTTTCAGCTCCCAATGTTTTGTTACACGGGATAATTTATTGCATCTAATACATCACAATGAATCTGATGGGGAAAGTGATGGCGACGTTGTGAAAAGGGGGTCCTTGTTTTTTATCCTGGGGCAATGAAACTGCTTTTTGCAGTTTTTAATTGGGAAAATATAAGGTAGATCTGATAAAAAAGGGGGGGGGCACTGGGTATAATCTTGCCCGCTTGTGCTTTACCACGCTGCTCTTTAATTAGTGTGTCAATTTCAGGCTGAAATTAACAAGATCGACCTGAAACCAGCCTGCTTAGTTTCTCCCTAGTGCAGAGATCCTAATTTTTAACATGATTTATTTTTATGAAAAAGAAGATAATTAATCATAAACATCGACTAAAGCACAGGGCCAGGTTAAGATAAAATATGACTTGCATCTTTATATAGAAAGATACCAATAACATTCATTTTCCTGAGAGCTCCTCTCTCCTTACCAGCTCTCTTGTCCCCACACAACTCCTGCCCCCCACCCCCACTCATCCAGCCCCAATTCAAGTAAATAAGAAAATAAAAATCAGTTCTAGGTTCCTCTGGATATTTACCACTGTTGTTCATAAAGGTACACATATGCACACCGTTAGTCAGCTGTCCTACCTTTGTCTGTTAACACATGCAAACGGACACAGGTTTAATTTTCTTGGAGAACGAGGGTTGGGTGGGTTCTCACAGCCTCCCTCCACCCCACCCTACACCTATTCTCGTCAACTTCTTTCCATTTTAGGGAGAAGGGGGACATACAGCTCATTTAATGGCTAATTAGTTCCAATAATTGGCATTTTTGTTTTCTTTTGTCTCCTGTTCTTACACTGAAAGAACAAAAGCCTTCGAAATGCAACAGGCATTACTCGGCTCTTACAGGACTGGTGTCGGAAGCCAAGCCTAAACCAGCAGTCCCCTCCAGTGTCTGATACCAGCACCATCCAGGCTTAGGGATCCAGAAGGGGCAAGAGTCGTTGGTAATTCGGTCTTTAAGCTTTTTGTGCCTGTTGATTACTTTCTGGTTGCTTAGATCAAAATTTGCTGAGAATATGCAAAGAGATTCATACATATTCTATCTTCAATTGTTCTCCTGACGTCAGATCATAATTTCTTGGTTATTGGATGGCTTGCACCAGAATACTACCAGACTGAAATCTTCCACGTGTCTCCAGGTTTCGGAAGATTTTGTTAGTGGGAGGTGGGTGGAGGTACTTTTAAAAAGAGTTATTTTCCATTTACCCAAATTCCTTGTTTTCTTTTCCCCTGCACTTAAAAAGGTTGACTTATTTTAGTGTGAAAACCTAAAGTTTATAATTTTCCAGTCTTGGAAGAGACTGAGTCATGTTGACATGCCAAAAAAGATGGGACACATGGGGCGAGGGCAGGAGCAAGGGTGAGCTTCTATGCAGACAGAGCTCCACCTCTATCTCAAGTTCAAGTCTCAATTTTTGAGCCTGCTTCCTACCCTCCAAGGAGGCAGCCAAATAGGCATAGCATCTCTGTACCTTGGACTTTGATTCTAAAGATCTGTCAGGCTTTAGGTTTACACGGAGAGAAACTCCTATTTTTTCTAGTTATTTTCCCTTCATCTTTAAGTTCTCTGGGCTCCATATTACAATGGTCCTCAGACTTGGAGTTCCAATTCTGGATTTAAGGTTAGAGGGCTCTCTCTCCTTCTTCTCTTTCTTGCCCTCTCCCTCTCCCTTTTCTTCTTTCTTGACTTTCTTTATGATGCATCACTCCAGGAATTTCAAGTATCAATTATAAGTAACATTAATTTCTCAGTCCCCACCAACAGAGTGCAGAGATCTGATGGAAGGCTGGAAACAGATCCTATAGATGAGGCAGGCCCCTGGAGCCTGCTGGGCCGTTTCCCATGCCCAGATGAACATTCAATTTTCCGGCATTATCTCCACACTTAAACTCGCTTTCTCCATTTCTGTGCCAAGATAAATTTGCATAATATTTGCAGCTGTAATTAGCTGATGAGCATCTCCCAGGCCCCCCTTTTGTTTCCCCCCTGCATTTGGTCTTCTATTGATACCACGTTTGATCTTTAATATCACAGGATTCCCGATAGAGGATTGAAAATCTTATCTTCCCAGCTCCAAAATCTTTTAAGGGGAGGAGGGGTTGGGGGGGGGGATGATGAGTGAGGAGAATGAAACTCGCTGTAATTAGAATTGGAAAAGGTTACATTGGAAGGAGGTATAGATGTGGATGGAGCCAATAGATGGAGAGTCTGTGTGCTACAGGAGTGGAGTAGGGGTGTCCCTAGCAAGGAGAGGGAAACTCTGTGATAAATGTCGCTAATTCAGAGTAGAGGGGTGGGAAGACTGGATGAAGAGTTGAGTGCTGAGCAACCCCAGGATGGCAGTGTGCTTGGGGCCAGAATGGCCCCAACTTGAGGTTCTGGCCCTGTTTTTTTGGCAGGGGGACAGGGGGGAGGCAAAAACTGCTCTGAGTAAGAAGTCTCAGTCTTTAATCCCAGCACTCGGGAGGCAGAGGCTGGCAGATCTTTGTGAGTTCAAGGCCAGCCTTGACAGCTGGAGCTACAGGGAGACCCGGTCTCAAAAGCCGCCCCCCACCCCACCCCCCAAAAAAAGAATCTCTGTTGGCTTCTGTTAAAAAAGAAAACTTTCAACCGCAGGAGACTTCTGCCTGGGACATCTGTCAGTTCCTTATTCATAGAGAGCAAAGACTGGTGACTTCCTAACGGATGGCTTACACTTTTAATTCTCTCCAGCCCCGTTTAAAAAAAAAAAAAGACTGAAGTGGAGGTGAGGAGGAAGAGGAGGACGAAGAGGGAAGGGAGGAAAGAAGGGAGGGAGAAAGGGAGGGGGGAGAAAGAAGATACAGGGGACTAGGAAGAGCAGTGTCACCCTCCCCCCCACCCCACCCGCAACAGAACAGAATGAGAACAATTACACCCTGGCCCCATCTTGGTAGTTGTTATCTGTCCCCAGTGGGAAGTTTTCAAGTGGCCCTGTTGTTGGAGGAAAAGTGGATTAAAGGAGCCACTAGCTGCAATAGTATTTGTGGGAATGGGGGGGGGGGAAGACAAGAAAGAGTCGATTTTCATGGCAATCATTGGAACAAATAGCTAACATTTAACGTTTGCGCTCCCGCTGGCGGCACCCTGGCGCTCTGCAGACCTGGAGCCGGGCTAAAATGTCCCAGAAGCCTTTGGAGAAAACGAGTTTCCAGCTATCAGGTTCTCCGCATCTCCTCCTTTCATAAGGCTTGGGTTTCAGGCTGGACTTGTCCAATGTCTGCGTTGCCGCTGCGAGCGCCTAAATGAGTGTCAAAGAGGCAAATATCAAATGGCGCTGGGGTCGAGGCGACTTAGCCAAGCACGGGATGCTCAGGGCTTGAAACTTGTGTGGGACTTGGCGGGGGAGGGGAAGGCTTGCGATGGATGGATGGATGGATGGATGGATGGATGGATGGATGGATGGATGGACAGGCCGACAGACCTATGCATGCTTGGATAGGTGGCGCGAAGTGCTCGGCACTAAGGTCCAGATGGAGCTGGCCTAAGGGAGGAGACAGCCTTCTGCAGGACCTCGCCTCCCCTAACCCGGCAAAGTTAAAACTCTCAGACTGTAGTTCTCTTATCCCCCGCCCCCCCTTTAAAATGGGAACAAAGTTCCAGGTCACAGCCCTGCTTTAAAACGTGTACCATCTCCGGGCCTCCTGCTAATTGAAGGTGCTGGCCAAGATGAAAGCGCAGGCTACTCAGATAGATGGCTCGCCTAGAAGGGAGCCTTATTCCACAGGCCACTGGCCAGCAGTCTGACCAGACAGACTCTCAGAGGCTAGGGTCCCTGAACTCTCTGATGCCATGGTATACAAACTCGGCTTCACTCAACCCCGGTCCAGAAGCCTGCGCTGAGCCATTGCAGAAGGATCACCCAAGCACAAACAGTAGCTTTGATTCCTTAGGTCCCCCCCCTCCCCGCGCCGCTCAAGGGTTTGCAAAAAAAAAAAAAAATCCTTTTGGGGGGAAGTGAATGGACTGAGGGGTTCTTTCCAATTCTAACTCAAGGAGCAGAGCGGAAGTGCAAGCGATGGACGTAGTCCAGCCACCCCTCCCACCGCCTGCTGTGTAGCCCTTTCACCAAGCCCGCTCCTTCGCTCTACAGGAGGATTCTTATATATGTTAAAACCCAGGTGTCACGTGGGCGGGCAAGGACTGCGTGGGTGGGTGGGTGTGCTCCCACCCCCGGAGTGGGTCTCTCAGGTTGGGGGGTGGATGGGCACTGGAATCGATTTGTTGCCAGGACACAAAACAGAAAGTCTAGAGAAGTATCATGGGCGGGGGTGGGGGTGAAGGTGGGGGTGGCAGAGAAGGCTGCAGTCGGATAGGATTCCAGGGCGGGGACTCAAGCCGCGAGGTCCTCTTTCATCGGATCCTCCCCACGCCCTTCTCCATCAGGCCCACTTGGAGGTCTATGTAAGGCCAAGTGTACAAGCTGAGTAAGGGCTTGTCTCTAAGTCGAGAGGAGACTGTGGACTGGGGGGGTCCATGCAGGTGCAGTGAGCACGGTGATCAGGTGTAAGGAGGAGGGGAGACCAATTTTCTTCAGTCTTTTTCACAAGCTTTTCCTTCTTCTTGGTATAATTGATAATTCTCAATAATGGCCATGAAGAATAATAATCATAAAGAATAATCACGGTGGCACATCCTCCTTCTTTCTCAAATTGAGGAGGGAGGGAGGGAGGGAGGGAGGAAAGAGAAGAGAAGAGAAGAGAAGAGAGAGAGAGAGAGAGAGAGAGAGAGAGAGAGAGAGAGAGAGAGAGAGAGAGGAGAGAGAGAGATCCAACTCCAGTACGTTCGGTTCCGGAGAACTCAAACAGAGCAGTGTAATTTCTCAGTTGATTTTGATTGACATACTGTCCCTGGGATCATGTGTTAATCCCTTCTTCACTCAAGCCTTTTCATAACTCATTTCTCTCTTGCTAGATGGGGACTCTGATGGTTACCGGGGCAACGACGATAGCACTAAGCTATTTCTCTCTCTGCAAGGAGGCCATTATTCCGCATGCATAGGCCATTTGCAACAGAGGTCGTCACAAAGTCATCCACGACACAGCACACGTTTATTAAACTTTTATTCCCCCCCCACCCCCAACATAGAAACTAGTTTGCACTTGTACCAGGGTATCTTTGTCCTATTCTATATTGGTAACAAGTGCCCTGGAGTGGAGGGGTCCCACATGGGCATTCATTTGCACGTACACAGCGGTCTGGCCTGGGTCACTATGCCCCTGTCCCGGGAGGACCCACTCGGAATAGAAGGGTCTCTCCATGGCCCCCTGGAGGCCGTCTCCGGGGTGTGACGATAGAGGCCGCTTCTCAGGCCACGTCTGCTTCCCTGGCGCAGATAAACCTCCTCCTAATGCCTCTCCCATATCCATCCTTGGTCGGTTCTACTTTCTCACAGTCCCGTTCCCTTAACAAGCCCTTTCTCTACCTGTCCCTAGAATTCATAGGCCCAACGCCCTCCAGGCTGGTCACCAGGTCTGCCCTGGCTAAGGTGTAAGCCACCTGCCTGCTGGAGTGCCCCAGTCTTAGGTTTCCTGCTCAAGCTTCATCAAGGGAACCGGCGCCAAGGTACACAGGTTCCTGGACTAACCTGGGCCCTGAGGAAGCATTGTAAGGGCTTGGTTCTCTGCTTGTCTGCTGAGGTGGGCGGGTGGGTTAGAAAGAAGGGGAGGGGGCTGGAGAGATGGCCTAGCTGTTAAGAGCGCCGACCGCTCTTACAGAGGACCAGGATTCGGGTTCGATCCCCAGCACCCACATGGATGCATCCAATTGGAGTCTGAGACTCCAATTCCAGGAGAACTCCAGTTCCAGGGGAATCCGACACCCTCTTCTGACCTCCGCGGCATTGCACGACACGGGTGCACAGACTTGCATGCAGACAGTACATTCATACACATACAGAAAGAAATAAAAATTAATAAAAAAATTAAAAAAAAAAGAAAAAAGGGGAACATCTAGGCATAGTCACCCAAGAACATTGCAAGCGACCAGTCTACATTGCATCAAAGAACAAACATTTCTAGCCCCAACCTTCAAGCCCACCAAAATCTGAAGCCTGCTAGGAAAGTCACTGATAGCCCTGTCCATTTCCCCCAGGGCCTGCTAACCTCTTCCCTCATCTCCTCACCCTGTTCTTCCTTCCTTCCTTTCCCTTCCACACCAGACCCTCTTCTGTTACTAATGGAATTGACAGGTCCACCTGGACCCTCCAGTTCAATCTCTGTCTTCCCCAGTGTCTGTGAACTTGACTTGGTTCTTGATTGGCCCAGCATCCCCTATCACTTGAATGATCAAGGCAGCTCTGGGTGTGTCCTGCTCTTTCTGGGCATGGTGTCCCAAATGATCCCTCTTTGGGCCACACCCCTCAGATTGGGTTCATCTGAGCTCCTGGGTAGGACCAGGCCCAGGTGGAACTGGCTCTGATCCTCACACATCAGCTGGGCAGGACAGCTTAAAGATGTGTCAAAGGCTCCTAAGGCTTAATATTCTTCCCCAAGTTCAGGGCTGCTGACATTCTGGATTCCTGTGAACCTGCCAGGTGCTTAGCAAAACCAAAGGCAACAACACAACCATGGTGGTACTTACTACCCGGGGGTTGTGGGGTTTTTTTTTTTTTTTTTTTTTCCTCCATCTGCTTTAGGTCTCTCTGTCTTTATGGTTGAGTTACCATGTGCTACAAACCATGTGATTCCTCTACCAAACCAAGTGGTGTGCGGGCGAGGGGTGGGGGAGGAGATGAAACCGATGACAATTCTGTCCTAGGGCCAAGGGAGCCCAGGTTACTGGAAGTGTAGACCTATGCACCAAAGGGTATGACAATATCATTGTAGAATGGAAGGTGTCAACATCCATAATTAACTAAATAGGGTTTGAGGTAATTAGCTCATTAAGTACACAGAGCACCCCCTAAGGTTCTTAGTTTTGCAAGTGACAGTCCTTTTGTCATGACCATCTGTACTTGACAGTGTTCCTTCTTCCCTTCTGGAAAAATCTCAGGTGTATCAGTAGAATTTAGAATATGTACATCTATTCATTCAGCACCCTTCTTGGAGTGGGACTCCACTAGGCTAAGCTCCAAGTGGGCCGGACACCTTCTCCATCCTTAAGATGGCCCCAAGTGCAGCACAGACAAATAAGACTTTATATGAGCTCAGCTGACAGACGGTTGCCTGGTATGTACCATGGCTCAGCCCCTAGCACAGCATAAAATGAGGCGTGGTGGCACACATCTGCAATCTCAGCACTGGGGAGGGAGAGACAGGGGAATCAGAAGTTCAAGGCCAACCTGGGATACCTGAGATCCTATCTTGGAAAAGAAAGAAAAAAGCTTTATGAAATATATGGTCTGATATTATGGATGTCCAGGAATAAGGTCAGAGGTGCTTCCCAGCATCCCACCAACAAGGCCGGCCAGCTGGCCCTGGCTCTTAGGAGATGCTCCAGAGCCAATAAGTGAGGTGACACAGGGTTAGGAAAGGACTTGGAGAATTCATCCAACAATGGGAACTGTGACAGGCCCGAGTAGAAGGGTCAGGGAGGGGAGTAAGTGAAGCTAGGTGGTTTTAGTCTGTGGGCATTAGGGACCCAGAACTGGCCCTGTGAGTAGCAGGTATAGCACGATCAGGAAATTGTAGATGCCATCCTGGTGGTTAAACCACCCCACTTCCCATATCCATTCATACCCTCTGATGAAACTTCACCAAATAAGTGTGTGGTGACATTTTTTTTGCAAAATACGTAGATGAAACATTTACACCAAAGCCGGTCTTTCTCCATGTTGTATTGTTTATGGAGATGGGGGGTCTCACTACTTAGCTCAGCTAAGCTTGAACTTACGATGTTTCTTCCTCAGCCTTCCAAGTACTGGGATTATAAGTGTGCACCACTGTGCTAGGCTTTCTGTGTGTTTTCAAGATTGCTGCATGGACCCTTGGTCCTATGTGATCTTGGAAGTGTGTTAGGAAGAACTGCCCTAGTCCCTGGCTCTGCAGCAAAGCCACCCCCATACTCTTTGATGTTTAATGACTGCAACAGAGAGGAACCAAAGCTTAGAAGGGAAGCAGGGGCACCACCTAGAAAGCAGCAGTGTGTCCGCGGTGGGAGAAAGAGCAGAGAGAACCATCTCTCATGAATATATGGCAGGCATCTACAAGCCCTCTCACTAATTGATGGGCTCTCTATATATCATCCCAGATAAAAGGCCACTGGGCAGTAAACGCTGATGCTTAGAACATCCTGATAGGGCTTTGTTAACAAGAAGATAACAGAAGAGCAAGATATGTTTGTTTCGCTGCCTGTAGATAAACCCAATAGGTCTTTGTTAACTTTTCATGACTGATGGCCACTACTAACCATGATAAATAATCCTGAGAAGGGGAACTTTATTTAAAGGGCTAGAAATGGGTCTACATTTTTCATCCTGAATGAGAAGGAAGGATTTTTCTGAGTTTGTACATGTGTCTTGGTACATCAGCATCTAAACAATTTCAAACCATCAGAGGAACCTCTGAGTTATGTTGACCCTTGGTACTTTTTCGGGATGCTCTGTGTTCCATAGCCCAAGACCTGAGCAAGTCTGGAGTACAGGGTTTCACACACAAGGCTTCAAAGGACCGGCAAGAGCTCTAGGAATCAATGCAATTATTTTCCTAGCAACAAGAAACTGCTCAATGTATGTGATGGTAGGTTTTGTACCTTTACTTGTTTCTTTGTTTGCTTGTTTGGTTTCAGCGCTGGGGATTGAACCCAGGGCTTTACATGTGCCAGCCAAGTGCTGTACAAGTGACCTGCCTCTGAGACCCCAATTTTAGGAATACTGTATTAGTATTATTAAGTATTAGGTATTAGTATTAGTATTATTAGTATATATTAGGCAAAGTATTAGTATTTGTTTTTTGGTCTTTTTTTTTTTTTGGTCTTTTCGAGACAGGGTCTCCCTGTAGCCCCAGCTGTCCTGGAACTCACTCTGTAGACCAGGCTGGCCTTGAACTCACAAAGATCTGCCTGCCTCTGCCTCCCAAGTGCTAGGATTAAAGGCGTGCGCCACCACGCCCGGCTTGTTTTTTGGTCTTTTTGAAACATGGTCTCCCTGTAGCCCCAGCTGGCCTAGAACTCGCTATATAGACCAGGCTGGTCTTGAACTCCGGGAGATCTGCCTGCCTCTGTCTCCCGAGTGCTGGCATTAAAGGTGTGTACCACCAGTCCCTAAAATGTATTACTATTTGTAAGACAATACGTGGTGAGAGATGCTTCTCCATGCAACATGTTGCAAATTGCAAAGTCTTAGTCTAAACTCATTGCTAAATATATTTCTCTATTGTCTACCTATTTAAAGTATGTGTATACATTACATATGCATGGACTCACATAAAGGTTATAAGACAATTCTTGAGAGGCAGCTCTCTCCTTCCATCCTGTGGGTTCCAGGGATTAAATTCCGGTTATCTAGCTTGGTGGCAAGCACCCTTACCTGTTGATCCACCTCATCCACCTCCCCCTTGTGTTTTAGACAGGATCTCTCATTGGCCCGAGGCTTACCAATTTGGCTAGACAAGCTAGCCAGGGAGCCCCACTATCCACCTGTCTCTGGCTCCCCAGGGCTGGGATTACACAGGCCTTTTTCCTATGGATCCTAGGAACTGGACTTAGGTCCTTGACAAGCATTTTACTAACTGAGCCATGCTTCCAGCTTACCTAGCTTCATTTCTGTTGCTGTGGTAAAACATCCACTTTTTTTTCCTTTTATGTGCATTTATTTTATGCTCAATTTATTCCCTTGCCATAGTTTTTGTTTCTTCAGTTTCTTCTGAGATATCTTTTTCTTCTGTGCAACCTCCTCTTCAGGCTTAAGAACAATTTGTTCTTTTTCAGTGAGGATCATTTCAATATGGCCTGGGGAGCTCATGTATGGGTTAATCCAACCATGAGCTCTGTATGTTCTGTGGTGCATCTTGGGTGATTTGTTCACCTGGATATGCTCAATGACTAGGGAGTCTACATCTAAACCCTTAAGTTCAGCATTACTCTCTGCATTTTTAAGCATGTGCAGCAAAAATTCAGCACTCTTTTTGGGCCACCGACCTTGTGTCCAGCCCCACTGTTTGGCCTGGGCACACCTACCAACTCCACCATTGTACCACCAGAATGGCACACACTGCTTCTTTAAAGTGACGTCTTTCAGATACTTGGTGGCTTTTCGAATATGCATACCTTTGATGGCCTGGGCAGTTTCATGGGTGTTCTTAAAGTGAACACGAAGATTTGAACCCCTTGATTTGCATGATTTTGTAGGGTTTTCTGGATCAAGAGAATAGCGAACCATTTTCACAGGTCACCTTAGGCCACTTAAAGGAAGAGGACAATATCCAGTTATTTTAAGATTGATTTATATCTTTAATGTGTATATGTGTGTGCCTCTATAAGTTTAAGTGCAGAGGCCACAGGGCATCAGACCCCCTAGAACTAGAGTTACAGAGGGTTTGGAGCTGCCTGATGTGGGTGCTGGAAACTGAACTCCTAAGCCATATCTCCAGCCCCCAATGCCTTATATTAGCTTACCATTCCAAGTTACAGTGCATTATAACAGGGAAGTCAGGGACCTGGAACTTAAAACAGCTAGTGGTGTCACCCCCAGAGCAGAAAGGAATGCGTGCCTGTTCACTTGCTTAGGCTCAGCTCCGTTGTTCCACTCCGGCCGGACAGGACGCCCTACCTAGGTAATGGTGTCGCTCACAGTGGGTCGGGTCTCCCACATCAACCCCCCGTAGACATGCTCAGAGGCCAACCCAATGTAGACAGTCCTTCACTGAGATTATCTTCCTAGGTCATTCAACCTGTGTCAAGTTGACAATTAAAGCTAGCCATCTTATCAGCCTTAAATATGTATTTTTTTTAAGTTTTTTTTAAATTTATTTTTATTTTTATTTATTTTTTAAAATTTATTTTTATATGTGTGTGAATGTACTGTCTGCCTGTAGGTCTGTGTACCCGTGTCATGCAGTGCCACGGAGGTCAGAAGAGGGAGTTGGATTCCCCTGGAACTGGAGTTAAAGATGCTTCTCAGCCACCATGTGGGTGCTGGGGATCAAACCCACGTCCTCTGCAAGAGCAGTCTGCACTCTTAACTGCTAGGCCATCTCTCCAGCCCCAAATACGTATTTCTATATGGTGACAGATGTCTGTAATCATAGCACTCAGGAAGTTGAAGATCTTGCATTTGAGGCCAGCCTGATCTACACACCGAGACGCTGTCTCGGAAAAAAAAGAGGAGAGAGGAAAGAGATTTACCTTAAAAGCTGGTAAAATGAGCCAGGCGTGGTGGTGCATGCCTTTAATCCCAGCACTCGGGAGGCAGAGGCAGGCAGATCTCTGTGAGTTCAAAGCTAGCCTGGTCTACAGAGAGAGCTCCAGTCCAGGCCAGCTAGGATGAAAGGGAGCCCCCCCCCCCAAAAAAAAAGCTGGTAAGACTTTTTTGTTTGGATTTTCTGTTTTTAAATGACATCTTATCATGGAAAGACCTCACAGCTTAACAGTGGTGCTCTGCCCGGAACCCACCCAAAATGAAACCTGGAAGGCACGTTTAGGTCTCATCAATACAGTTACAAACAGAAGAAACTTCTGTTGTTAGAAAAATGTATTATTTCCCTGCTATCTTTAATGCCATCTTCTTTTTAAAAGAAGGCAATCATTTCTACTAAAAACATCATTTGAATTTTATCTTTGTTAAAACGCTTGGGAGGAAGGGAGGGGGCTTGACCTGACCTTATAATCTTTCCTAACCTGCAGACTAATCAATTTTGATGGCAGAAGTGATATGGGTTTCTGAAGTTAACCAGATTTGCCACCAACGAATGGAGGTCCCAGGGGTGAAATAATGTTTGAGTTAATAAAAAGAATATTAAAAAGAATTTATTCTTAAAGCAGAAAAGTTGCTATCTGTAAAAGCCACAATTTAAAATGTTTTAGGTACTAGGAAAGTGTGTGTGTGTGTGTGTGTGTGTGTGTGTGTGTGTGACACAAATAAGAAAGAGCTATTGTAATTCAGTTCCCTTTTGGGTTCTCAGAGAAAACTCCAGCTTGATTCACTATATGGGGCAGCTCAGTCCCCAAAGCATCAAATTTGACTTCCTAGACTCCCTGGAACCACAAGTTCACCTCCCAGAGGGGCTGGGCTGAACCCTTCCTCCTTCCTCTGCAACAAATAGCATGGAAACCAGGTTATCTATGTGGCCAACTTTCAGGAAAGACCTTGAAAACAGAGACCTGGGGTGGACCTTGGAGGTCACGTGATGCTTTCCATAACAGTGGGGGGTTTGCTGCTAGGGTGGCTGAAACTTATTGGGGCCAGCCGGCAACTAAATGCCACACTGATCCCAGGAGATAGCCAACTGAGGTTTTTCACAGAACTCCATTTAGAAGCCTGCGACAGACTGCCCTGCCAGCGTCTCCACTTACCACAGGCAAAGCCACTGGTGGCTCCATCAGATTAGGTACCAGGACATTAGGGAATCTGGAATATTTGCTTTCATGTCCTGTATTCAGAGGCATTTCTATAGCGCCTTAATATCATAGCACTTTATATTTTGTATTTCTGTTTAGCAGGTTGGCATAGGTACAGAGTGATTAATGGTGCATTTGGGTTATTTTTTCTTTTTTTCTTTTTCTTTTCTTTTTTCTTCTTACCCCCCACCACCCCCACACCAGCACAGCTGCCCTCATCTATCTGAGTTAAACAGCCCTTTGGAAAAAAGATGTATCAATTCTTTACATAATCTATACTGTTTCTTTGGGTTTGTCTAATTTGAACAATACACTGCTTGATTAAAAAGAAAATGAAGCTTTTTTGGGAAAGAAGAAAAGCGATGAGGGTAAACCAAGGGTCACCCCGAGGCCTGCTTGTGTTCCATGATGTATACCATCCTTACAGCTCACTGGTGACTGAAGGGAAGAGAGGGCAAGCAAGCCTGCTCAGGTCTTCCTGATGATCAGAACTTTGATTTTTTTCTTCTGAAGTCTGAGCCCTTACTACTAAGTGGATGAAATATATGAGCTTGCAAACTCTTGCCAAGCATGTTCTTGTTGCCAAGAATAATTATTCAACATGATAGCCATTCAATGTGATTTTTGTGCATGGGTTACAGAATTATGAAAATTATGAATATTTTTGGAGTATTGTAATCTGTATAGAATATTTATTTATTTATTTATTTATTTATTTATTTATTTATATTTGTGTAGCCAAGGACTCTAAGCTTCTGGTCCCCTTGCCTTGCCTCCTGAGTGCCAGGATTATAGACACAGACCACCTACCATGCCTGGTTTACGCTAGGATCAAACCATGCTAGGTAAACACTGTGTAAAGTGAGCGACATTCCTCTTCCCATTTTTATGTTTTTATTTAAATGTCCTTCATTGGAGTCTATAATCACAACCTACAGAGGTGTCTCAGGGATGCAGTGGGCAACTATCAAACCTCCGCATTCATCAGCTGCTTGGGATGGATGTGAACCATTCTTATGGCCTGAATTCCATCTTATGAACTCTGCCAGGATTTCTGCTCTGCTAAGTTGCCATATTGTCTGTGACCACAAACTGAGACATTGGGCGGCCTTTGTTCTGGTGTCTGGGACACTTGAAACTCTCAAATAGGTTTTGGTATTTTGTAATCCATAAGAGGACCTCCTGTGTTATTTTTCTAGTCATTTGAAACAGAGTTTAGTGACATCAATTTATACATAAAAGAACAGTTGAGGTCTGGCAAGGATGGCTCAGTGGATAAAGATGTTGGCCGCCAAGCCAGAAGACCTGCATTCAGTCCCCTGAACCCGCACAGTGGAAAGAGAAAAGTGACTCCTGAGAGTTGTTCTCTGATCTCTACTGGTATGCAGTGTGATGTTGGCGTTGGTGGTATTGTAGTTTTTGTTGTAGTTGTTGTTGGTTGTGGTGGTGGTGAAGGAGTTGGTGGTGGTCTATGTGATAGGTCTTATTATTATAGCCCTGTCAGACCTTGTATTGACAGTTCTACTTCTAACTCCTGAGTACTGGGATTATAGGGGTGTGCCATCATGACTGACTTGATTTGTTGCATGTTAATATCAGCTATGTGATTCTGCTAAAGTGTGTGTATTCCTTAGTGCCGACACCAAATCATGTTTAGCCCTTTACCTCATCTGTGTACCACAGACATGTGGAAAACTGAGCTGGACCACCAAATTCAGAAGGAAACGTACTCAGGGAAGAAGCCTATCTCTTCATGCTACCTTCCATCAAATCATTTCATAATAGAAATCCCCTAATTAGTAAGCTGGGTGTAGTGGTAAATGCTGTAATCCTGCAGAGGAAGGACCAGGAATTCAAGGTCATCTCTTACATATTGAGTCTCGGGCCACCATGAGCTACCTTGAGGTATTTTCCAGCACCATCACCTCCACCAGTCTGGCCTCAAACTCACCTCATAGCCCATCTGCCCTTGAACTCTTGATACAACAGCTTCTACCTCCTGAGTGCTAGGATTACAATCTTGAGCCATCCTGCCAAGCAAGTCACGAATTAATGTTCAACTTTCCTATTTTTTTTAAGTGTGTGTGTGTGGGGGGGGGTGGCAGACATGTGTGTGTCTGAGTCCACTTGCAAAGACCTGAGACAAGTGTCCTGCTCTGTCATTCTTGACTCGTATTCTCTTGGGACAGGGTCTCTTATTGAACCTGAATCCCACCTGGCAGCTAGCAGGCCCCAGCCATTGTCCAGTCCCTGCCCATCCTCCCTTACCCAATACAGAGGTTGTAGATGTGTGCACAACCATGTCTGTCTTTTTATCATTATTATTGTTATTGTATGTGTATGTGTATGTGTATGAGTGTAATGCCAGCATGTAGTGTCATGCAATGCCCACGGAGGTCAGAGGAGGGCATTGGATGCCTGGAATTGGAGTTACCAACAGTTAGCTGCCATCTGAGTGCTGGGAATCGAAGCCCTGTCCTCTGCAGGAGTGGTCAGTGCTTTTAGCCATCTCTGCAGCCCCGGCTATGTCTGTCTCTTGACATGGGTGCTAGGGTCTGAATTTGTGGAGAGCACTCTTACCCACTAAGCCATTTCTCCAATTCTAACTTTCTGAGCCTAGGTTGTCACACTGAGGTCACTTCCTGGTGATATGTGCCTATGAGCTCAGCCTTCAGGCTCAGCCATGAGTTGCAGGATAGCTTGGCTATAGAGCAAGGTCCAGGCCAGCGTGGACATAGCGAAACCCTATCTCAAAAAAGTGAAAAAAGTCGCTCAAGGAAACTCAGAATATGAGACCCATAGAAAACCCAGAATTCGTAGAAGCACTGAAAAGAATATTGATGGGGCTGGAGAGATGGCCTAGCGGTTAAGAGCGCCGACTGCTCTTGCAGAGGACCCAGGTTTGATCCCCAGCACCCACATGGTGGCTGAGAACCGTCTGAAACTCCAATTCCAGGAGAACTCCAGTTCCAGGGGAATCCGAGACCTTCTTCTGACCTCCGCGGCATTGCGCGACACGGGTGCACAGACCTACATGCAGACAGTACATTCATACACATGCAAAAATAAAAAAAATTAAAAAAACAAACAAAAAAGCCCCAACAGAATGTAATGAATTATAAAAGTTCCTGCCTGAACCTGTGCTAAATGCTTCACATCGGTTTCACCACTGTCCAAAGTGCAAGCTCCTATTTCCCTTTTTGTGAAAATAAACTGAGATTTGCAGAAATTAAATGATCCATTTCAGTTAATTCAGCAGTTGACTGATAGAGCCAGGATTCAAATCCAGATTTTGAGAAGAAAAAAACCCTCAGTGTTCTCAGTCACTCTCCTGCTCATAGGGTCTTTACAATTCAGTTAAAGACCTGAACGAGAGCCGAAAAGAAGATGTGTCGAGAAAAAGATCAACTTAATAAAACCACTGTGTGTGGACTGAGGAGGCGGCTTAGAGCTGCCCGAGCAAGCACGAGGCCTGCAGGGATAGTTCCCAGCACTACAGAGCAACAGAAACACACACACACACACACACACACACACATACTCCACACTGTACATATACCACACACAATGCACATACCATCTGGACACCTCACACTATATATGCCACATATGCACCTCATACAACACACACACCATATAAAACACACACACTACATTTACATATACCACATGCCAAATACATACCACACACATCACATACAGACCACATATACTACATGCCACATACACACATCATAGATATACACCACATACATACTATGTACACCACACATAGCACAAACACTATACACAAACCCCCATACATATACCACACATACACCACAGACACAATATGCATACCACACATACATACTAAGCACATATCAAACACACTGCACACATACCATAGATACACCACATAACTACACACATACCACATATATTACATACACATTACATATACCTCATGCATATATATCCCAGATACACACCATACATACACTACACGCATACCACATATATGCCACACACAGCAGACATACCACAATCACCACATACATCACATACATATCACATATGTTACATATACTACATCCACACCATAATATATACCCCCCATACACACATTCCCATTGCATGAACCAGAAAGTGTTGGTCTGGCCAGTTCAACAGTTCTGCGTCTGGTGTGGTCCCAGCTGGCCGTGAACTCTCCATGGCTGAGGAACACTTTGAGCTCCGGATACTTCTGCCTCCACCTCCTAATACTGGCCTTACAGGTGTGACGTGCCTGGATTCAATGTAACTCAATTTGTAAAAGTCAATAAGAATATGGAAATCTAAAACATCAAGTAATATTTTGTTTGAGGTGAACTTTGTAGATATGTGCTTGACAGTGCCTGGGTGATGTCCCCACGGGCTGGCTGTCCTACTTGTGCTTGACAGTGCCTGGGTGATGTCCCCACGGGCTGGCTGACCCGCTTGTGCTTGACAGTGCCTGGGTGATGTCCCCACGGGCTGGCTGACCTACTTGTGCTTGACAGTGCCTGGGTGATGTCCCCACGGGCTGGCTGACCTGCTTGTGCTTGACAGTGCCTGGGTGATGTCCCCACGGGCTGGCTGAAGTGAGGTTTTGGGCAGGCCATGGTGCTTAGAGAGATGGCTCAGTGGGCTAAAAACACTGAGTTGCTCGTGCAGAGGACCCCAGTTCTGGTTCCCAGCACCCACATGGCAACTACCAATCATTCCAGTTCCAGAGGATCCGATTCTGTCTTCTGGCTTCTGCAGGTATTACATGCATGGATGCCCTTACATGGAGGTAAACGCTTATACGCATAAAATAATAAGAATAAAACAAAAAATTAAACAGCCTGTTGGGTGGCTCATACCTCTAACTCAGCACTCGAGAGGACAGAGGCAGTAGATCTCCGGAGTAGTTAAGCTCCAGCCTGGTCTATGCGCATGTTCCAGGCCAGCTGGGGGCTAAAGGGAACAGACCCTGTCTCAAAAAAAAAAAAAAAAAAAAAAAGCGTGGCGCACGACCTTTAATCTAGCAACCTTGGGAGCAGAGGCAGGCTGATCTTGTGAGTGCAAGGCCAGGCCTGGTCGCAGCAGTGCGTTCCAGGACAGCTGGGGCTACTAGGGAGACCCTGTCTCGAAAAAAAAAAAAAAAAAAAAAAAAGAGAGAGAAGAAAGAAAGAAGGAAGAAAGAAACAAAGAAAAGAAAAGAAAGAAAGAAAGAAGAAAAAGAAAAGAAAGAAAGAAAAAGAAAGAAAAAGGAAAGGTAAGGTGGATGGCCTCAGTTGGTAAATTCACCTGCTGTCAGCCCTTGATTTCACCGACCCAGTAACTACATGGTGGACTTCCGAGACGCACTGACTCCCCAACTTTTCTTTGACCTCTCAACTGCCATGACATTTGCATGTACATGCACACACATAAACACATACATTAAATGTATAAATAAAGCAAAATAATTTTAAGTGGACCTTTCCCCAGACCTAAATCTAATGAGATGGGTATATTCCTGATGTAATGAACATAAAGATGAAAAAAACAAAAAAAAAAAAAAGAAATAGTGACAGTTTAGTCANTTTATTTTTGTATGTGTATGAATGTATTGTTTGCATGCAGGTCTGTGCACCCGTGTCGTGCAATGCCGCGGAGGTCAGAAGAGGGTCTCAGATTCCCCTGGAACTGGAGTTCTCCTGGAATTGGAGTTACAGACGGTTCTTAGCCACCATGTGGGTGCTGGGGATCGAACCCGGGTCCTCTGCAAGAGCGTCAGTGCTCTTAACCGCTAGGCTATCTCTCCAGCCCCAACCTCACTTTTTTTAAGACAAGGTTTTTATGTAGCCCAGGCTGTCCTAGATACTCACTATGTAGCCACAGATGATCTTGAACTCTGATCTTCTTTCCTGAGGGCTGGGCTTGAGCTTGCATGGGTCCTGTGCGTATTGTTGAAATTACTGTGCAGGCTGGGGGTGGTGACCCACACCTTTAATCCCAGCAGAGGCAGGCAGATCTCTGAGTTCAAGGCCAGCCTGGTCTACATGGAGAGCTCCAGGCTAGCTGGGACTAAAGGGAGACCCTGTCTCAAAAAGACAAAAGAAAAAAAAAAAACCTGTGCAACTCCTGTTGTCTCCAGAAAAACACTATTTCCTGTTATCATATCCCACCTCTGCTCTTACAATCTTCCCACCCCTCTTCCATGATGGTCCCTCAACCTTTAGGATAGAAGATGTGCCATTTAGGGCTGAAAACTCTGCAGTCTCTTATTCTCTGCTTGTTGACCAGAGATGGTGACCAGGTGTGGGTCTCTGTGTTAATCATTATCTACTGCAAAAAAGAAGCTCATTTGATGCAGGCTGAGATGCACCTAGTGTAGAAGTCATTAGAGGTCACTTTAACACTGTGTCCATATAGCAGAATAACGGCAAGTTCTCCCTCCGGGGCCTATGGCTTGTCTCGAGAAGTACAGATTCAGTCTTGTGGTGTGGACCTAAAATCCAATCCGAAAGTGGTTGGTTACTCACGTGACATTTGTGCTACTGTACCAGTGGGCCCGTCCTGTGAGTCTGGTCATAACTGTATGTCATGGGATCCACAGCTGGGTGAGCCTGACGACGATTACTACCATGCATAGCACCTCTTAGCACTCTGAAAGCTAGTCCATATGGATGAAACCTGGCCAGTACCAGCTTGGATTCTCCATGTTCTATGAGTCAAGTATGTGGTTTCTTCAGGAATAGGGACTTACTAATGTGTTCTGGAAAGGAACAAAGAGCAATGGCAATAGCCAATAATGTTTGGGGGTCTATGGGACCTCACTGGCCAGCACCCCCAAATAGGTAACCCATTCCTGCTACTGTGGCTTTCATTTCATTTGTCTGGAAGAAGCTTTCTTGCCATGCTAGAGGGTAACTCGGCTTAAACTCTTTTCACTTATTATTTGTGGGTATTTTGTCAAGCTTCCTCAGTAGATTTGTGTCTGATTTTATACATAGGTCTTTAGTGTGGGTTATCCTTTCCGTATCCTCTCTTCGATCTTGCCTGCCCATCCTACACCTCACTTAACCCTTCCCATTCCTTTATGCCCTTTTCCCCATTTATACCAATGAATTTCTATCCTCCTTCTCATGCAAGCCTCTTACTAATTTCCTGATATCAGGGGCTATTCCAAATGAAACATGCATCCCTAAGGATCCAAAGCTTGCCTCCACATATGAGAGCGAACATGTGACATTTGTCTTTCTGGGTCTGAGTTACCAGACTTCATCCATTTACCTGTGATTTTTATAATTCTGTTTTTTTTTTTAAACAGGTGTAAATGCACCGCAGTTTCACCATCCATTCTCCCACTGATGAATGTCACCGTTTCCATTCCCTGGCCATTGTAAATGGATGAGCAGGTATCTCTGCGGTAGGACACAGAGTCCTTTGGGTCCATGAGTGGTATAGCTGGACTGTATGGAAATCTATTTCTAGCTTTCCAAGGAACCTCTACAAAGTGGCTGCAGTACTTTGCAATCCCACCAGCAGGGAAAAGTGTTTCCTACACCATCACCAGCATCCGTTGTCATGTGAGTTTGGATCTTAGTCATTCTGACCAGGTAGGGTAAGATGAACTCTCAAAGTAGTCTTAACTTGCATTTCCTTAATTACTAAGGATGCTGAACATTTCTCAGCTACCCTCAAAATGTATACTTTGGGGGTGGGGTCTTTTTGACACAGGGTCTTCTCGTAGCCTCAGCTGCTATGGAACTTACTATGTAGAGCAGACTGGCCTTGAACTCACAGAGATCCAGCTGCCTCTGCCTTCTGAGGCTGGGATTAAAGGCGTCACTGCTACACCCAGCTCATCTTGTTTTCGATTAATTAATTAACATTGATATTTCCGAGATAGTATTTACAGCCCAGACTGCCCATTAACTTTTTTTATTTTTTTAAATTGTATTTAGGGGTTGGAGAGATGGCCTAGTGGTGAAGAGCACCGACTGCTCTTGCAGAGGACTGGGGTTCGATTCCCAGCACCCACATGGTGGCTGAGAACCGTCTTTAACTCCAGGTCCAGGGGAATCCAGCACCCTCTTCTGACCTCTTCTGTCGGGCATTGCACGACACGGGTGCACAAACCTACATGCAGACAGTACATTCATACACATAAAAAAATAAATAAAAATTTTAAAAAAGTACAAAAAAATGAAAAAAATGTATTTATTTTTATTTCATCTATATCAGTGTTTTCCCTGCAGTGTAAGTACATCTTTTTTTTGTTTTTGTTTTTTGAGACAGGGTCTCCCTGTAGTTCCAGCTGTCCTGGAATTCACTCTGTAGACCAGGCTGGCCTTGAACTCACAAAGATCCGCCTGCCTCTGCCTCCCGAGTGCTAGGATTAAAGGCATGTGCCACCACACTCGGCTGGCTGTAAGTACATTTTGTGCATGCAGCGCACGTGGAAATCAGAAGAGGGTGTCCAACCCCCTGGAACTGGAGTTGAAGGCTGGGAACTCTCCACTACAGTTGTAAGTACTGGGAACTGAACCTGGTACTCTGAAAGAACAGGAAGTGCTTTTAACCACTGAATCATTTCTTCATCTCTTGGCCTTGAACTTTTTATATAACTGAGGTTGACCTTGAACTTCCGATCCTCCCGCCTCCACCTTCCAAATGCTGGAGTTATAGGTAGCTATCAGTATGGCTTTTTTTTCCTTCTTTAAAGCTTACTCTATTACTATAGACTCCACACATGTATTCATGGTGAGCCTACCCTCCCCCCCCCACATGCATATTACCACACACAGGCATAATAAACACATACTAAAATAAATATATGCATTTTTGTCTGAGTGTCAGAGCATATTGCTTAGAATGCACAAGAGCCTCGGTTCAACCTCTAGCTTCTAAATGAACATTTAGCATGGATATGAGTTATTACAATGACTGCTAATTACTTTTTATCCTACCTAGACCACTAGGTTTTTCACTGTTTACTGGGGAACTTGCTTGTTTACTGCACACTTTAGATTGTGCTCACAGATGGCCAGGCAGCACAGCCATGTCTACGCTCTGGCTGCGGCTGACTCTGGGCTGTCTTCATCTCCAGGTTCCCATGGTTTACATTTCCATTTACTAGGCTGGTAGGGGCGGAGTCCCTTCTTTCCTTCCACAACGTAGGTTCCAGGGATCAAATTTAGGTCTTCAGGTTTGGTGGCAAGTGCCTTTACTGCCAAGTTATCTTGCCAGCTCCTGCACCCAGTTTTGAGCTGTGAATTCCCTTCAGGCATGTTGCCCATACGACAGCTTATAGTATTGGGCGTATGCTCTTTCATCTTTGAATTCTCACAGTACCTGATGCTCTGCCCAAAAGGATGACAAATATTTTCTTAAGAAAATAAACAGAAATTACTGAGAACAGGACATTTTCAGTCTAATGTTTACTTTTGTGAACATTACCAATAAGCATGTCAAAATTAATAGAGGGACTGAGTGTGGCATGCCTATAATCCCAGCCCTCGAGAGGTGGAGCCAGGAAGAGCAGGACTTGGTGGCCTGGTTAGGGTACATAGCAGGACCCTATCTCAATAAACAAAACAAATAAAACAAAACAAAATAAACAAGCAAAAATAAAATAGGATGATGAGGAGCTGAGTATCAGTTACAAAGTTCAGTTACAAAGAATCTTTCTAAAAGCCAGCAAAAACAAAGTTTAATTACAACTCAAAAGAGGCAAGAAATAGATTTAAAGATTTTTTTTTTTTCTTTTGAGACAGGATCTCCCTGTAGCCCCAGCTGGCCTGGAACTCACTGTGTAGACCAGACTGGAGAGGAAGGCAGATCTCTGTGAGTTCAAGGCCAGCCTCATCTACATAGTGAGTTGCAGGACTGCTGGGGATACAGAGAGACCCTGTCTCAAAAAGAACCCCCCCCCCAAAGAAAACAAACAAAAAAGCAAGATCAAACAAAAAAAGTCTCCCAAGACTTCAAAAGATTAAGAAAACATTATTAAGATTCTTAGTATATAGCAGGAAATCACTTCTTGGGGTTAAGAACCTAAACCGTGGTTTAGGGCTGGTAGGATGGCTCAGCAGGTAAAGGCACTCGCTGGCAAGCCTGAAGACTAGAGTTCAATCGCTTAGATCCACATCGTAGAGGGAAAGAAGCCCCCCTTGACTTCTACCCTCCATATGCTCATCATGGAGTACACACATCCACATCCCCACACAAATAAAGAAATGGAATAAAAAATTAAAAACGCTTCTGCCCTGGAAACCTAACATACAAACATCTTGCAGAATATGTATCTTTTCATGTAATATCTATAGTTAGTTTCTAGGATAGTGATTTAGTCACTTTTCTGTTGCTGTGATAAAATACCATGACCAAGGAACTTATAAAAGGAAGAGTTTATTTGAGCTTACGATTGACGGTTCCAGGGAATTAGAGTCCATTGTGGAGGGAGGCATGGCGGCTGGAGACTGGAGCAGCATGCCGAGGGTCACATCTCGCAAAGAGCACAGGAAGCAGAGAGAGAGAGAGCAACTGGAGACCACGAGGCTTGCCAAACTCACTAAGCCTGCCCCAGTGATGCACTTCCTCCAGCATGGCCACACCTTCTAAGACCTCCAAAAACAGTGCCACCAACTGGAGACAAATGTCTGAATACTTACAGCCTATGGGGGACACTCATTCAAACCACCACATTCCACTCCCTGGCCCCCATAGGCTCCTGACCATATAAAATGCAAAATATATTTAGTCCAACCTTAAAAGTCCCCACAGTCTTTACCAGTCTCAATGCCATTCAAAAGTCCACAGTCCAAAGTCTCCTCTGAGACTCAATCTCAGGCCAATCTCCCAAACTGTAAGCTCCTGTAAAATCAAAAGACAAATTACATACTCCCAACATACAGTGGAACCGAATACACATTCCCATTCCAAAGGGAGGAATAGAGGCATAGTGAGGAAATACCAGACCAAAACAAGACCGAAAACCTGCAGGGCAAACACCAAGTCCAGTAGCTCCACATGCAACTTCTGGGACTTGACTTCCAAAGGGCTTAGATGGCTCAGCTCTTCCAGCTTTGCTTGCAACATACATCTCTTTCTTAGGCTGGTACCACTCCCTGTATGCAGCTCTCCTTGGCAAATATCTCACAGGTCTGGCATCTCGAATGTCTTCTTGGGGTCTCCGCTGCCAACCAGGCTTCACATTCACAGCTTCATGCAATGGCCTATCAGGGCCTTCTTTATGCAGGGACACCCCTGCTGCACTCTGCCTGACCTTGGTGGCTCTC
The DNA here is from genome assembly GCA_009823505.1 of Rhizomys pruinosus. Lineage (NCBI taxonomy): Eukaryota > Metazoa > Chordata > Mammalia > Rodentia > Spalacidae > Rhizomys > Rhizomys pruinosus. The sequence continues at coordinate 2,296,747 of VZQC01004997.1, forward strand.
TGAAACCGTGGAGGAAGAACTGATGACCCCTTCACTCTTGCAAACTTCATGCCTCTAAAGCCAGCACCACGTGAATGAAACTGCCGAGTTTGGCTGCAAGTTTGGGATGGACCCTGGCCTATTTCAACCACATTTGCAACTTTTCTCTGCCCTGGACTTGTTGGAGGATTAGCTGGGTGTGGTCTTGCCCTGAAGGTACTGATTCTTTTGTTTACTTGTAAATCTCCAGGCCTCTCCTTAATTGCTTTAATCTCCTTATGAAAGGGAGCCTCTCCTTCACATGCCTTGGCCCCACCTTTAATCTTCCTAGTGTACTTTTCAGATCCAAACTGTACATTCTGCATTTCCTTCTGCCCCATTTGCTCTTTTTCACTGTAGATCTGTATAATATTCACCATTAAAAGCCATGCCACCATTTCTACATTAGGCTGTCTTGAAATATCCTCTGCCAAAGACATCAGTCCATTGCTTTTCAATTTAGCATCAGGCAAGCATTTGGGCTGTGGGCAAACTGCTGCCAGACTCTTTATCAAAATATCCCAGTTGCTGCCCAAGTCTTTGTTTTCCTCTGGAACCACATCTTTTGCAGCCATGCTTTCTTTCAGGCCTCCACTAGAATGGCCCTTTAAGCTCTGCTTACAGTAGTCAACAGCCTTTCTAGTCCAAAGTTCCAAAGTCTTCCACATTTCTCCAAACATCCACATGGTCAGGTTCTTCACAGCCAACAGCCCACTTTCTGGTACCAAAATTACTGTATTAGTCACTTTTCTGTTGCTATGATAAAGCACCATGACCAAGGAACTTATAAAAGGAAGAGTTTATTTGAGCTTACGATTGACGGTTCCAGAGAATCAGAGTCCATTGTGGCAGGAGGTGTGGCAGCTGGATCTGAAGCAGCAAGCCGAGGGTCACATCTCGCAAAGAGCACAGGAAGCAGAGAGAGAGAGCAACTGTAGACCACGAGGCTTGTTAAATTCACTAAGCCTGCCCCCAGTGACGCACTTCCTCTAGCATGGCCACACCTTCTAAGACTTCCAAAAACAGTGCCACCAACTGGAGACAAATGTCTGAATACTTACAGCCTATGGGGGACACTCATTCAAACCACCACAGATAGTTTATGCAAACACTGAGTTTTTAGTGTTGTAAACATTTTTTTTAATTTTATTTTTATTTATTTCTATATGTGTATGAATGTACTGTCCGCATGCAAGTCTGTGCACCCGTGTCGTGCAATGCCGGGGAGGTCAGAAGAGGGTCTCGGATTCCCCTGTAACTGGAGTTCTCCTGGAATTGGAGTTTCAGACTGTTCTTGGCCACCATGTGGGTGCTGGAGATCCCGGGTCCTCTGTAAGAGTGGTTGGCACTCTTAACAGCTAGGCCATCTCTCCAGCCCATGTTGTAAACATTTTTAAGCATAAAGATATACACACTACATCAAAATTTGAAGTTAGTAAAATGGCTTTTATTAGGCATTTTCACAAGTTATGCATCATTTTACTTTGTTCTAATTTGTCTGAAGTGAATAGAAAATTAATGTACAGAGAAGTGTGAAAAGAGGGCTGGCTGATAGAACGCTTTCCTAGAATGCATGAAGCGTGGGTCCAGTCCCCAGCACTGCATAAACTGGGTGTGATGCCACGTGGCTGTGATCCCAGGACACAGGAGACAGGCAAGAGGATCAGTTCAAGGCTGCTCTCAATACACAGGGCCAACCTGACCCGATCCAACAACAAAAGGGTGGGGGGTGACCAAGACCAAGTAAGCTTAGCATTTGTTTTTTGTTTTGTTTTGTTTTTTTTAATTTTTTTTTTATGTGTATGAATGTACTGTCTGCATGTAGGTTTGTGCACCTGTGTCGTGCAATGCCACGGAGGTCAGAAGAGGGTGCTGGATTCCCCTAGAACTGAAGTTAAAGACGGTTCTCAGCTGCCATGTGGGTGCTGGGAATCAAACCGGGTCCTCTGCAAGAGCATTCGGTGCTCTTAACCGCTAGGTCATCTCTCCAGCCCCAAGCTTAGCATTTGATACAACACTGTATCTTTGAAACAGGGTCTCATTATCCGGCCTAGGCTGGCCTCAAACTCTCCATCCTTCTACCTCCCTCAGCCGCTAGAGTGCTGGGCTACAAGCAGGTGTCACCATACCTTAACGATGGAAACATTTTAATACAGAATATTGAAGGAATTGGTACAAAACCACAGGAGGGTGGAGATGAGGGTGCCAGAGAAGCTAGCCACTTCCAAGAAGTAAATTTGGCCGTGACACCTCCTTGCCTCCTGTGACAGCTGCCTACGAGCGTGCAGAGGGATTGAGTCCGGCCTGTTCTCTGAACAGGAACATTTAGTCTTCTAGATCGGGGGGGGGGGGGGGGGACTAGCAGGAGTTTAAGCATTCTTTTTATTTGTTTGTTTGTTGAGATAGGGTCTCCCTTTAGTCCCAGTTGGCCCGGAGCTTGGTACGTAGACCAGGCTGGCCTTGAACTCACGGAGCTTAACCTGCCTCTGTCTCCCAAGTGCTGGGATCAAAGTCATGTGCCACCATGCCTGGCATTCTCTTTTAAACATTTATCTATTCTGAGTGTGTCAAGGGTGATGTATGTGTGCCAGGGAGGTCAGAGGATAACCTAGGGGACTCAGTTCTCTTCTTCCACCAAGTGGACTCTGGAGATCAAGCTCAGGTCCTCGGGCTTTGCAGCAAGCACCTTTATCTGCTGGGTGGGCCATCGTGCAGACTGCTAGCAATTATTTTAGTAACATATGTATATCAAATATTTGTTTTGGTCTTGGGAATTGAACCCAGGACCTCTTGGAAACTCTACCACTGAGTTACATTTTTAGTTAAAACGGTCTATTCTATGTCGGGGAGGGGTACATATATGCTTGGGTGTGCATTTTCATGCATGCAGGTGGTGTAGAGGCCAGAAGATGACATTAGTATAGCTTGCCATTTCAGCTAGGCTAGCCAGCAATGAACTGTGGGGATCTGCCCTTCTCTGCCTGTCAACACTGGGCTTATAGCTATGGAAACCCGGCCTAGCTTAAGGGCTCCAGAGATCTGAACTCAGATCCTCTTGGCTTCGTGGCAAGTGCTTTTACCCACTGAGCCATGTCTCTAGCCCCAACATGTATTTAAATGAAATTTAGAATAAACTGTCTATCTGTTGGCCTTCTGTAATGTCAGTGCCCTCTACATATGCCCTGCATATATGGATTGATGGTTACTTCATACATTTTAGGCTAGAAACTAATGCAAGCTTTTCACAGAAAGTTTCCTAACAGAAATGATTAATTCATTGTACCCAGAGAACACATTTCTTCAAGGTTTCTTCTTTTATTTTTTTTTTAATTTTTATTTTTATATGTGTATGAATGTATTGTCTGCATGTAGGTTTGTGCACCTGTGTCGTGCAATGCCGCGGAGGTCAGAAGAGGGTCTCAGATTCCCCTGGAGCTGGAGTTCTCCTGGAATTGGAGTTACAGATGGCTCTTAGCCGCCATGTGGGTGCTGGGTATCAAACCCGAGTCCTCTGCAAGCAGTCGGTGCTCTTAACTGCTAGGCTATCTCTCCAGCCCCCAAGGTTACTTCTGGAAGAGTACATTTCATCAAGGTAACTCCTATACTTTTTTTTTTAAATTTATTTCTGTATGTGTATGAATGTACTGTCTGCATGCAGGTCCGTGCACCCATGTTGTGCAATGCCGCGGAGGTCAGAAGAGGGTGTCGGATTCCCCTGGAACTGGAGTTCTCCTGGAATTGGAGTTTCAGACAGGTCTCAGCCACCATGTGGGTGCTGGGGATTGAACCCAGGTCCTCTGTAAGAGCGGTCGGCGCTCTTAACCGCTAGGCTATCTCTCCAGCCCAACTCCTATACTTTTAAACTTCTAAAGAATACTAACAATTGGAAGAGACTGGCCATAAAAGTATTGGTATCAAGAACTCAGCCAGCCTGCCTTCAGTGAACTGTTAGTGTTCTCAGCGGGAAGGCTTTCATTTTATATTTTAATTTGGCTAGTAGGTCTTCATTTATTCATTGTACTGATGTGAAGAACTAAGGTGATTTAGGCGAGACCATAGGATAATGCACTTAATCTCTGCAAAGAGCCCAATGCATAGAATCCTCTGATTTTCTTCAGGGTGTTTGGAATCATTCATCAGCTGGAGGATAAAGATGCTCGCTGCAATGCTTGCTGCACTTAGAGGTGGTCACCTTCCAAAGGCAAACACCCGCTGGCCATGGAAATGATGCTTTGCATCTCTCCAAGAGCAGAGTATCCTACCAGAAGAGTGGCTCAATTTCCCCTGGTGTCTCTTTCTTAAATGCCATATCCTCCTATTGAAACACTGGCAAGGTAAGAAATTTGTCTGACTTCCTTTTGCAAAGTATTTGTGCTATTCCGATAACCCTGGGGTAAATGAGAACAGGTTGCTCTTTCTTCACGACTGGGAAATTTCTAGCCTTTCAATGGGAAATACTTCTCCTTTGTGTCAAATTCTCAGTTACAGCAATTTCTCACATCCATGTAGTACCTGTGGAGGCCAGAAGGTGTCAGATCCCCTAGAACTGAGATAAAGATGGTTGTTAGCTGCCATGTGGGTGCTGGGAACTGAACCCTGATCTTCTGCAAGAACAGCCAGTGCTCTTAACTACTGAGCCATCTGGCCAGCCCTCATACTATTTCAAAGAAAATACATGCACACACACACACACACACACACACACACACACACACACACACGCACATTTACCTGTGGAGGCCAGAAGGGGGTATCAGTGTCTGTGAGTGGCCTGATGTAGGTGCTGGGGTCTGACCTCCCAGTTCTCTGATAGAGCAGCAAGGGCTTTTAACTGTTGAGTCCTCTCTCTGGCCTCTCTACCTTACTTTAAAAAAGATATATTTATTTTTTATTTTATGTGCATGAGCATTTTGCCTGCATGTATGCAAGTATATCTGTATGTGCAATCCCACAGACACCAGAAGAGGGCGCCAGAGTCCCTGTAGCTGGAATTATGGGTAGTTGTTAGCTGTCATGTAGTAGGGTCTTCTGCAAGAGAAGCCAGAGCTCTTAGCTACTGAGACATCTGTCCAGCCCCCAACTTACTTTTTTTGAGTCAAAGTCTCACTGAACCCGGAGTTCAGTTTGCAGTAGACTGGCTGACCAGCAGGCCCATGGGGGCCACCGTGTGCTTCCTTGGACCTGGAGTTACAGGTATACACACTGCCATGTCCTGGTTTTTACATGAGTATCAAGGACCAAAGTCAGGTCCTAACGCTTACTCGGCAAGCACATTCCCCTTTGAGCCATCTCCCTACCCCTCAACCCCACTTTTCTTATTTTGGGGGCTCCCTACAGTCTTTTTGCCCCCAACTCTCACCCTCCTTCTAGTAGTCTTATCCTCTCTTTTCCCCTTTCCAGTTTTATTGGCCATCACTTAAGGGAAGTGGCCTCTATTTTCTGTGTGATTTCTCAGTGTTCAAATGTGGCTTTTTTCTTCAGTGTTACTTTCTGAAGAATGATTCTGACCAACTTTCCAACTTTTCTTTGTCACACAGATGTTTTATTTTCTAATCCACATTTCTTTTTGAAGTTTCTTGAAATTCCTGTTTAGCATCACTGACAACCATCCAATAAAGACTGTGACCACCAGTTCATTTTGCACAGGCCACTGAACAATCATAAGATGGTGACAACTTTGGGTCTCTAGTGACCTGGACTGGATTCGACTCAGTGACCTGGAGGTGAAGGCTCTGTATTCCATTACTAATCCCTTGAGCCACCCAGCCCCCTGAAAATGATTCTTTGGTTTTATTACTGCAAAGGCCATTTATAAAATCATGAACTGGATTTAGGAAAGCAACCATGAAATAGCAAGGGACAGCAAACTGATTGAAATTCCTTAAACGTAGTGTAGGCTGAAGTCTCTCAGACAGGAGGAACAGGAAAAGTTATATATAGGCATCTCTATTCTTACTTCAGGAGCGTGGCCTGCTCACTTATATGTGGCAACTTTAGATCCATTGACCATGCCTCAAAGAACTAAGTCCTAAACAAAGAAAATGGGAAAGCAAATTACAAAACAGCCAATATTCTTTATTTCACACCCCCCCCATTCCCTCTCCAAAAAGCACTAATGGGTGTTATCTGTGCATGTGAAAATATTGTATAAAGTATTTAGAATGATCTCTAACGAATAAAACAAAACAAAACCAAAAAAACACATATCTCAACATAGATGCTTTTGGGGGGCAGGGCTAGAAAACTTCTGGCTTCCAGAACAAGGAGGGTCATGGTACTCTGTGCACTTCCAAGGTCAACTCTGTTCCCGCTGATCTACAACTTAACATCAAGTCAGAAAACCGCATTTCTGAAACCAGTTTATAGGTTTTAAAATAGGACTAATTTAAATGCTTATATAAATTGAGTTGGAAATAAAAAAAAAATCACATTTTCTATTAATATATTTGTATTAGGTTCAAATTCCAGATTCTAACATTCAAGATAGCCTTCACATGTGCCCAAATTGGGATTATTTCAAAATCAAGTAAAAGTCCATAGTTATTCCAAAGTCACTAAAATATGCTAATAAAGTTAAATTTGATGTTTTTTACATTAAAAATAAAACATTTGGTTTAAGTTTCAGACATCTATAACATATAATAAATAGTGGGCAGTATAGTAATATAATAAAGTTTTGTGATACCCTGAAATTTGATGAGTTTTCTTAAAAAAATTCATAATATACTTCATTTCAACCTTAAAGCACAATATCCATGAACAAATTTGTAGAAATAAAACAATATAAACACAAAATGCTACAGTATTTTTTTTTTTACTTTTGTGGAAACTACATGTCCTTTTAGTAAAAGTCAGAGAAATTTACAGAAAATAGATAACAAACAAAACAATTTCAAACCATCAACTGTAGATTTAAATTGCCTTGTTTCCTTCCAACTGCTAGGGCCCTTCCCCACTGTGTTCTGGGCACTGTACACTTCTGTTCAGCCTGGGGGAATGACGCTGAACTATGGCTCTTTGCTTGTGTGCAACAGTCACTACAGACATGGCTGAAAGCAGAGTGGACTAGGAGAAAGCCAGAATTAAACACGATAAAAATTTAAAAAATAACTACTTCATAAATATTTATTATTTACATTAGGGGAAATCTTTTTTCAGTATGAAGTTTTTTTTACAAGTTGATGAAATGTACAAGTGGTGAGAAGACACCCCAGCAGTTTAAAGAAGGGCAAAATTAGAATGCAAGCTATAAAACACAATAAATGAAAATAATTTGCACGGAAGCAAAGAGGACATGATAGAAACCCTTTTCTTAAAAAATATATAAGGTATTTCACAAAAGCTTGAACATTTACATGTTAGTACTAAAAACAGGATGAACTGGGGGAAGCTTCATATATTCTTTTCACAAAAATATTTACCAGTCAGTCCTCCAACAGGAGTGTCCTTTCTTTCTGATTATCTCACAATGGGGGAAAGAATCGCAAACCCTACAGACGATGATGCTGTCCTTATTACCATCAAGGCAGTTTGTACAGCACCTGCTCACCTAATACCTTAATGAAAGGCCTTGGAGAGAAGAAAGGAAATCAAGAGGGAAGATGTCGGTCCTTGTATTAATACTTGTCACTGGTAATAGGAAGATGGGAGGTGTGCAGCCCTTAGGCCGGCCTCCACTGCAGTCCTTCATCACACGGGGTGGGACCCTCAGGCCAGTGTGTTTCTGAAGGGAACATCCAGAGCAGATGGCACGTTCTCCTCCTTGCTCTTCCTGGATGCATTATCCACAGGGCATGGGGAGAAGGGCTGGCAGAACCGCCCTGACTCTGTCCAGAGGCGCCAGGGGCAGCAGACAGCTGCGCTGCGGTCCCGCCGGTGCAGACGTCAGTGCGCACGGTGTTTCCTCTTCTTGTGCCTTTTGTCTTTCTTGATCTTGTTGGCACACTTGGGACAGAACCACTGCATTTCTTCTGGTGGGGCAGCCATTATTCCAACACAGGGCCTAGATGCCAAAGTACATCAGATAAACAAGTTTCTTATGTTCATCAGTTCCATGTTTTGGAGACAGGGTTTGGTTTGTGTACTGTGTATTTATTTATTTATTTATTTATTTATTTATTTATATTTTATTCATTTATTTTTATTTGAGACAGGGTCTCCCTGTAGCTCTGGCTGTCCTGGAACTCACTCTGTAGACCAGGCTGGTCTCGGACTCACAGAGATCCATGTGCCTCTGCCTCCCAAGTGCTAGGATTAAAGGCGTGCACCACCACACCCGGCATTTATTTATTATTTCTGTATGTGTATGAATGTACTGTCTGCATGCAAGTTTGTGCACCCGTGTCGTGCAATGCCGCGGAGGTCAGAAGAGGGTGTCGGATTCCCCTGGAACTGGAGTTCTCCTGGAATTGGAGTTTCAGACGGTTCTTGGCCACCATGTGGGTGCTGGGGATCGAACCCAGCTCCTCTGTAAGAGCGGTCGGCGCTCTTAACCGCTAGGCCATTTCTCCAGGTAGTCAAGACTGGCCCTGAACTTCTAGGATCACCTTGAACTGATCCTCAAGCCTCTTCTACCTCCTGAGCTAGGTTTATAGGTGAGCAGTATCAGTTAATGGGGTCCAAGGGTTGGAAGCCAGGGCCTCATGCATGCTAAGCATTTTACCAAGTGTGCTACATCAATGACTTCCTTTTCTATGCTTTAAAATATTTTGTTCGGAGCCAGGCGTGGTGGCGCAGGCCTTTAATCCTAGCACTTGGGAGGCAGAGGCAGAGGCAGGCGGATCTTTGTGAGTTCAAGGCCAGCCTGGTCTACAGAGTGAGTTCCAGGACAGCTGGGGCTACAGGGAGACCCTGTCTTGAAAAGGAAAAAAAAAAAAAAAAAAAAAAATTTGTTTGGGCTGGCGAGAAAACACAACAGGTAATAGCACTTCCCCCAAGCCTGAGTTCCATCCCCAGGACTCACACAGTAGAAAGAGAGAACCAGCTCTTTCAAGTTGTCCTTTGATTTCCACAGGCATGCCATAGGATGTTTGGGCCCATATGTACCCCACCCCCAAATAAAAATAAATGTAAAAAATTAATTTGGGGAGCTGGAGAGATGGCTCATTGGTTGAGAGCACCAGTGCTCTTGCAGAAGTCCGGGTTCAAATTCTAGCACCTACACAGTGGCTAACAACTATCTGCAACTCCAGTTCCAGGAGATCTGACACTCTTCTGTCCTCCATGGGCATTGCATGACATGGATATACTTGCATACACATGTGTATACTTGCATACACATGTGTGATACATACATACATACATACATACATACATATATACACATAAAATAGAAATAAAGCAAAAGAAATCAATTTTCAAAGACTGTATCTTTATCAGAAATCAGGCAAATGGCTCTAGTTTATGCAGCACTAATGTTGGCAATGTGGATTACCTTAACACAAGATGTCTTCTGATAGGCCCTATGGGATAGTTCACTTACCCTTCCAGCCAGGATTGGTATAATTCTTCTGAGCAATGGCTTTACTTTTATGTTTTAATTTTCTGGGGGCTGGGGAGGGGTGGGTGAGACAGAGTCTCAGGTAGCACAGGCTGGCCACAACTCTCTCTGTAGCAGAGGCTAGTCTCAGAGAGTTGTGATCCTTCTGCCTTAGCCTCCAGAGCTGGGATCATAGGCATGCACCACCACACCTGGCTCACTGTTTTCCCCTTATAACATAATACATCATAACTGAACAGGTCTTTTTTCTACATGTGACATTTTAAGTATGAAATAAGAAGACTGAATGTAATTTGGTTAATGATATTCAGTTTGGGGGAACAAGCTATTTTTGACCTGCACTCTGTCACGTGTTGACAAAGGGGCCACTTTGCAGTCAAGCGCTGCATGCACACAAGTGCTGCTAGTGGAGAGGACAGGGAAGCACCTGTATTTCTTATTAATTCTGTAAGAAAAGGCAGATAAGCGCAGCAAAATACCAGAACCCAGGCTGGGTAATGGCAGCACCATGACTGTTTTGCAGTTAATTTCATCTTGGGAGCCCTAGCCTACTCCACACTGTCCTCTAAAGACACTGACTGGCCTGGACAGTACCTGCTCTCAGCAGTGACCTGTGCTGTTCTGCCTAAGCAGCAGCCACTATACCCAAGGGCACCCTGGGCACTCACCAGTGGTACCAGTCATCACAGTCGTCACAGCCGATCATGGGACTCCCATCGTCAGGCTTGTTACACCCAGGACAGATCCAGATCTGATTGCCCCACTCATCACGGATCTAATGTTACAAGAAAAGGAGCAAAACAGAGATAGAATGGGGGAAAGAAGCAAGAGGAGGCCAGGTAAGAATGGTCACTTTATACAATAACTGTAATAAACCAGATAGGAATGGTCACTTTATACAATAACTGTAATAAACCAATAAGCTACCACTTTATTTTATTTTTTAAAAATTTATTTATTTATTTTTTATGTGTATGAATGTACTGTCTGCATGTAGATTTGTGCACCCGTGTCGTGCAATGCCACGGAGGTCAGAAGAGGGCATCGGATTCCCCTGGAACTGGAGTTCTCCTGGAATTGGAGTTACAGACGGCTCTCAGCCGCCATGTGGGTGCTGGGGATCAAACCCGGGTCCTCTGCAAGAGCAGTAGGTGCTCTTAACCGCTAGGCCATCTCTCCAGCCCCCAAGCTAGCACTTTACGTAAGACACAATCAGTGCACTGATTTGGAATCATGTAAAGAAGAAAAGAGCTAGTTATTAAATGTTACCTTCTTTCCACCATCCCTTTTTCTTTGATGGAGACAGGTCTCACTATATAACCCAGGCTGGCCTTGAACCTCCAATCTCTTGCCTCTCAAGTACTGTAACTCAAGTATGTGCCACCATGTCTGGCTTTGATGGCATGTCTAATGAATATTCTAAATCATTTCATAAGCAGAAAAAAAAAAAACCCAAAGTATTTTGCAATCATCTTTGGGGACAATATAACATGACCTACACAGTCTGTGTCATCTATGAAATTTCTTTTTTTTTTGGTCTTTTCGAGACAGGGTCTCCCTGTAGTCTCAGCTGTCCTGGAACTCACTCTGTAGACCAGGCTGGCCTTGAACTCACAAAGATCCGCCTGCCTCTGCCTCCGGAGTGCTGGGTGAAATTTCTATAATCACATGAACTCTTCCTGGTAGCAACAACTGATACCTCTGAAAATGCTCGATTTTACAGTTTGTTCAATCACATTCACAGGCATGGAATTAGCATACATGCCAAACGTACCTGAATTCCTTTATTACTTATTAGCCAAACCTTTCTCCTGAACTAGTTGATAAGATCAAGGATATAAAAGAGCGGTTACTAAGTAACTTTCCATCTCCTTTATGACATTTTTAGAAAACTACAATCAACTAAAGGGCAAATGAAATAAGAGGCCCATGGGGCCAAAAAACTACACACACACTTCACCCATGGGGCCAAAGATCTACATGCACACTTCAACCATGGGGCCAAAGAACTACATGCATACTTCATTGTTTTGCTCCAAATAGTGCATGCTCTGGAGTTTACTGGTTAGCTCTTAACAGGAAGCATCCCTAATTGTAGGACTTCCTCAAATGTCACATTATCAAAAGCGATGTTTTAAGGACGTTGAAAAGGAGCACTAAGTAATGCTCATTTTTAAATGCTTCCATAGACAACACAGAATTTCATGGTATATTTTGCAAGGTATGGCTTCTTCCTATGCTTTTAAATATTCCACTGACTAGATATGCAAACAGTGAGTAGTTTCTTGGGTTATGAGGTATGGATATGTTCCAACTACTCATGGGTTTACTTTTTTTTTTGGTCTTTTCGAGACAGGGTCTCCCTGTAGCCCCAGCTGTCCTGGAACTCACTCTGTAGACCAGGCTGGCCTTGAACTCACAAAGATCCGCCTGCCTCTGCCTCCCAAGTGCTAGGATTAAAGGCATGTGCCACCACGCCCGGCTTCATGGGCTTACTTTTAAGGTCTACTATTTTTGGCAAAGTTTCTCCAAAGGCAAACTATGCTGATATGAAATCTTGAAAGGAGTCCGTAAGCAGCTGTCTCAAGCCTGCCCTAATCAGGGAAGCTATACTAAGGGGAAAGAGAAAACCAGCGGTTACCAGGCACCAGCTGTCCCGTGGCTGATGCTGGCCCAGCATCCTGTGCCCTGAAGCCACCATGCATGGCTGGTCCTGCTGCTGGTTGACCTTTCATGAAATCAGCAGGCTGTGATTCGGTGGTACATAAAAGAATGTCACAGTCTCATAGGAACACCCAACACTTTCCAGATTACTGAGTTCTTTCAACACACAATTTGGTTTAGTCATTGTAAAACAGTGTCTGGCTAATTTCAGAATGGGGAAACTAGAGCTACAGGAGTTTGGTGATATTACCAACAGCACACTGTTGGGCAGTGAAGAGTGGCCACTGTGTCCTCATCCTGCATTCTGCCCTCAGTCAACAACGTGTCTCCTTAGGAACTAGGAGGCTTGACCACTGACTTAAACCTTTATAGCCAGACAGTACCATAGAGAATGCTGAGTCTAATACAAACCCCTAGCTATAGATAAACAAATGGAAAATAAGCATAAAACCTCTCCTGATCAGCTCACAAGGGGGTGAGATGCTGCCTCAGTTGGACTCTTTGCATTGGTCCTTCAATGGGCAAATTTGTTCCTTACAAGTTTTTGTACCATATCTTCTATTCTGTTATTATTATTATTTATTGAGATATGGCTGGACTGGAACTCACTATGTAGACCAGGTTGGCCCTGAACTCACAGCCATCACCTGCTTCCACCTCCCGAGTTCCAGGATTAAAGACATGCACCATCATGCCAGAGCTGCAAATGAATAATTTAATTGGTCCACTAAGAAATTCAGTATAGTATTTAAATATTACTATTTGTTTAAATATCGCATTTATATGTTGATATTGTTATATTTAGTTATGTAGTCATATTTCAAACCAATATAAATAAGGTTTCACTTTGTTTATGTAACTTAATGTAAACACTGTAACATAATAGTTTTTAGCCTTTAGCTTGAAACTGCAATGGAAATATTTTTCTAGTTATGAAGCATTGCCTCTGAGATTTAATACACACATACAACACTTCTTTCCAAATGAAAATATTTCCATGATAGGCTCTCCAGCAAGTCCCTAAATGCTGTGAAGGTCTACATACCACGTAAGTGCTAACCGTCTCCGTCACCACACTTCGCACGGGAGCTTTGGAGCCTCCTGCTCCGGAGATGGCAGAGGCTGGGGATGGCATCAGAGCTGGGCACGCTGCAGCCTGGGCAAGAAGTGGCAGTGGCAGGGGGTTGGGGCTCACATGCACAGGAATGGGAACTGGGGCTGGTGGCGGGGTTTTTGGTCGGTTCAGAGAAGGAGCTGGCTTAGCCTCTGGGGCCGGGACGACCTTGCTGATGACACTGTCAAAGAGAAAAGCAGAAGTCAAAATACATCATGTGTTTAGGCAGTCACCACAAGTTGTTTTTACAATGTGTGCGTGTAAGTCAGAGAACGACCTGCAGGAGCTGGTTCTGTCCTTCTGCCATATGTGTTTCTAGGATTGAACCCAGGTTGTCAGGGTTGCAGGGAGAGCCTTTGCCACTGAGCCATCTTGGCAGTCACATTTATTTTATTTATTTATTTGTTTATTTGTTTATTTATTTATTTTGTGGTGCTAGGAGTGGAACCCAAGGACTCTTGCATGAGTGGCAAGCACTCTGCCAACTGAGCTATATCCTCAGTCCTGCAAAATGCTTAGAAGCCTACACAGCTAGCTAAAGAACTCAGAGTGTTAATTACTCTCAATTTATACTAACTTTCCATTTTCCCAAATTGTCCCTCACCTGTCAGATATTTAGAAATATTTTAGCAATCAACATATAAGCATTTACACACACACACACACACACACACACACACACATATCAGCAAATTGAAAACATTCACAATTCACAGTCTGAGGGAAGGAAGCCATAGAAATATTTACTATCCATGGTGTCCCCTTACCTTTACCTGTCAGCTATTCCTCCAGCCCTGACATATGCATGTTTTACGGACATGTAATAGATGGACTATTCCTTCTTGCTCCTGGATCATACACTCTCTCTGTTAACGTCTTATGCATCAATGTGGCTTGTGGGGCCAGTGAAATGTGAGAAGTGCTGCCATTCTGAGCAGCTTCTTTGCATGTTCTCACGGAACAGAACCACATACACTGTGTACTTCAGAGGTATCCCTCCACCCCAGAAGCAACTCCTGTCCTACAACCAAGGTGTTTTTTTTTGTTGTTGTTCTTTGTACTTCTGGATTTGTAGATACCAACAACCAATATATACTATGTTTAACTCAAACAGAAATAGTACCACCCGATCCTTTGTAATGAGCCTGTCCTGTTTATGGTTTTATGTACCTTGGTTTATCCATGCTGACACACACAGATCCAAATTACTTAATTACTATACAGCATTCCATGGTGTAAGTAATCTAATGGCTTTTGTCCACTCTCCTACTGAAGGAGAGCAGGACATGTTACATGTAGATGTTACATGCCAGCTCGTGATTATGTGCAAGAATTTTTTATTGTTGGAAATGCACCTGCCAGGCCACAGTACACACCATGCTGTCACTAGGGGTCCCCAAGCTGTTTTACAACTAGATAGGGGTTGGAGGGGGAGAGGCTGGAGTATATACCTCAGTGCTACAATGCACACTGAGTATGCACAAGGTCCTGGGTTCAGGCTGCAGCACCAAAATACCAATAGAGCTATAAGCTCTTATTTAGTCCAGTCTACCTGCACCCTGCTTATTTCCTGAAAGTATGATGACTTTCCTAACTTGAAGTTGGTTGCTTGTCTGGGTGACACTTGGTGCTTGCTTAATGGGAGAGTGGGTAGTGGACACTGGCGGTGTAAGTTGGAGCTGACTGTGGGACAGCTACCCTCCTCAGTGTCTGCTTGCCTCACCGAATTTGAACCCTATCACAGCTACATGAGGGAAGCAGCTAATACTGTCCTTCTGTAGATGAGAAGCCAAGGCCTCGAGATTCAGCTCATACAACTGTGTATCCAACCACGATTCTACAAGGCAGTCCAACTGCAGAACCACAGTGTTAGCCACTAGACTCCACCTTTACCCAATTCTCACAGAGGTTTGCCTCCCATGTAAATACGGTGCTTTAATGTTACTGCCACAGTATCTATACCTAAAAGGCAAGATTTCAGTACTTTTATGGTTAGAAGCAGGAATTCAGAGAAGTGAAAACTGATGCTTTTTTCCCCAATGGCATTTACAAATTAGGCAGTTTTTTTTAAACTTAGAAGCTTATTTTTTGTTAGTATACAAAGCGGTGTGTTTTCTGTGGCACTTCTAGGCACACCATTGTCACCCTTGCTTCTTTCACCCTCCACACTGTCTCCAAGCTTCTTTTCCCCCCAAATATTCTATTCTTTTTTTTTTTTTTTTTTTTTTGGTATTTTTGAGACAGGGTCTCCCTTTAGTTCCAGCTGGCCTGGAGCTCGCTCTGTAGACCAGGCTGACCTTGAACTCACAGAGATCCACCTGCTTCTGCCTCCCAAGTGCTAGGATTAAAGGCATGCACCACTATGGCCGCTCTATTCATTATTTTTACTTTAGTTGTATAACTGTATTCCCCTAGAACTGGAGTTATGGATGGTTATTACTCACCATGTGAGTGCTGGGAATAAAATCCGGGTCCTCTGCAAGAGCACCCATCACTCTTAACTGCTGAACCATCTCTCCACCCCCAAGCTCTTGTTTAGAGGACAGAATATCAAATCCCAGGACTTGTCAAAAGCATGAGGTCTAACAGAATTTCCCACATTTTTTTTTTTTGTCTTTTTTGAGACAGGGTCTCCCTGTAGCCCCAGCTGTCCTGGAACTCACTCTGTAGACCAGGCTGGCTTTGAACTCACAAAGATCCGCCTGCCTCTGCCTCCCAAGTGCTAGGATTAAAGGAGTACACCACCACGCCCGGCTAGAACTTCCCACATTAACGTTGCCCAAGGTTCCCTACTCTGATAAGGTAAGTATGGGTCGGATCTCAGAGATTATCACTCTACTGTTCTAGGATATTATATTCCAAATACTCAGGATTTGTAATGCACCCAGACACTGAACAAAAGCTGTCCTGAGAAAAATTTACTTCAGAAAAGTGGCAGCACGTGGTGAAAGATAACCAAGCACACACGCTGTGAGCAGGAGCACTCAGAGATGCAAGCAAAACCACAGACACTAGAATGATCAACCATAAAACAAGTTTGCTTGCGATGTTAAAGAAAACAACAACAACAACAACAACAACAACAACAACTTGAGAATGTCTGCAGGGCAGACAGCTAAGATGTGGTGCCTAGCTGAAGAATTCCAAAGACCCAAGTAAGACCTTGTAGAATGAAGAACTGTACCGAGAACTAGGTAGATTTAATAACTGATTAGAAACAAATGCAAACTATGAACTTAATATGGCAGGACAGAAGAAACTTTCTAGAGAATAGGCTTAAGAAGCAAAGAGAATACAATAAAAAGGTCCAATTAGTATGTGTTTAATCATATTTCTAGACGAAACAGTCTAGAGAAAAATATTAATAAAGAATACCTAAGTCTTTTACAGAACTGATGAAAGATACCAATCTAGATTTAAAAGGCTAACACAATCCAGGTCAAACAAGAAAAAGAAACCTACATTGAGGTTTCTTTTTGAAGGCAAAATGAAACCAGAAAACATTACAGACACAGAAGACCTGGACAGCAACCAGGGCGGAGAAAAATTTCTTTCACAGAAGAAGCAGATGACAGTTGACTTCTCAAAGAGGTGGATAAATCTAGAAGAGAGCATGTTAAACAAAGATGAATTTTGTTTTTAAAATTTTATATAGCATTTTCTTTAAAAAAAATTTAAAATTTTATTTATTTTTATGTGTATGAATGTACTGTCTGCATGTAGGTTTGTGCACCCGTGTAGTGCAATGCTTTGGAGGTCAGAAGAGGGCGTCAGATTCCCCTGGAATTGGAGTTAAAGATGCTTCTCAGCTGCCATGTGGGTGCTGGGGATGCAACCCGGATCCTCTGCAAGAGCAGTTGGTGCTCTTAACTGCTAGGCCATCTCTCCAGCCCCTTATATAGCATTTTTAATGGCTCAGTGAGAAGAATAAGCTATCTAGTACATTAATTCTGTGGTAAATGACACACTAGAAAGAATGATCACCTGTTTTCAGGATTGTTGTTAATGTAAAGAGACTAATGAGAAAATCTGAAAATATTGTTAGAAGATATGGGATGTTAACCTAGATCTATTCTATTGGTATTTTTTCATAATGTTTCAGAATCAGAGCATAATGTTATTTTTTTTAATGCCTTTAACCTACAATTTGCCTTAAGACCAATGTACCGTATTTTAAAATGTTTTTAAATTTTGTGTATCCCTTTTTAATAAATAAAATTTATAGAGTCATTGTTTTAAAAAAATTTATAGAAATAAGGGGAAATATAAAGACATTTTAGCTGAACAAAACCTAAGAACTTGTCATCTGTGGGCCTGAACTAAAAGAAATTCTAATTTGTCTTCACACTGTTAAAAACTTAAATTAAGAACCTTTAAAATTGTGTATACTGCTGGGTAGTATAAAACTGTGTATATGTGCTGTATACTGCACATCTTTAATCCAAGCACTTGGGAGGCAGAGGCAGGAGGATCTTTGTGAGTTCAAGGCCAGCCTGGTCTACAGAGTGAGTTCCAGGACAGCTGGGGCTACAGGGAGACCCTGTCTCGAAAAGACCAAAAAAAATAAAATAAAATAAAATTGTGTATACTTATTAATATTTAATGAACCCATTGCATGTTAACTAATGCCATGCTTAATTTTCACTGTCAACTTGACCTGTTACCATGGAAACACACATCTGGATGTATCTATAAGGGTGTTTCCAGACAGGCTTCAATGAAGTGAGAACACCCTGGGTGTGGATGCCACACTCTATGGGCTGGTGTTTCAGACTGGATAGAAAAGAGAAGCTGAGCTGAGCACTAGCGTCCATCTCTCCGCTCCTACCTGTGGATGCACACGACCAGCTGCCCCCACTCTTGCTGTCACACCCCTCCTGCCTCCCAACCATGATGAAGTGGGAGCCAAACATTCTTCTTTCCCTGAATTGCTTTTGCCACTGCGACAAGAAAAGTTACTAATGAAACACAGAGCATATTTTTTTTAGACTTCTTTTGAGTTATTTATTTTATGTGTGTGAGTGTATTGCCTGCATGAATGTAAGTGCACCCATATCATGCAACGCCTGAGGACAAGAAGAGGGCATTAGATCCCCTGAACCTGGAGTTACGGATGGTTATTAACTGACATGTGGGTGCTGGGATTGGAACCCAGGTCTTCTGCAAAAGCAACCAGTGCTCTTAACCACTGAGCCATCTCCCAGCCCCCTAAATAGCATCTTTTAAAAAAAAAATTGAATTTTGGGGCTGGAGAGATAGCCTAGTGTTTAAGAGCACCAACTGCTCTTGCAGAGGACCCGGGTTCGATCCCCAGCACCCACATGGCAGCTAAGACCCATCTGTAACTCCAGTTCCAGGAGAACTCCAGTTCCAGGGGAATCCGACACCCTCTTCTGACCTCCGCGGCATTGCACGACACGGGTGCACAAACCTGCATGCAGACAGTACACTCATACACATACAAAATAAATAAAATAAAATAAATTGAATTTTGCATATTTCATATACAACATCTTAATCATCTTTATACTCCTTCACTGGCACTTTCCCATACCCCCGGCCCCCCCAATGGATTTCATGCATCCTGTCATGATGTTAAGGCCTATCAAGTCAAGTTAGTGTCTCCAGATGTTCCCAGTGCAAGTTCATCCACTGGGGTCTAGTCAGCCTATCTAGAGTCACTCCTTTAAAGAAGATCACCTCTTCCTCACCCAGTGGTAATCAGCTGCCCAATAGTTCTTCGGCTAAGATTGGGGAGTGCTGCCCATTTCCACAGTTCTGTGCTAGGTTTTTGTCTGTTTGAGTTTGCATGGGTCTTGTGAATACTGACACCATTGCTGTAAGTTCGTATGAGCAAGGTCCCATGAGCGTGTAAAACCATTTCTATATGGTCATGCACCTCCTTCCCTGGCTCTTCCATAATGGTCCCTGAGCCCTGGGTTTACTGCCCTCTGTACAAGAAAGCTTCTTCTTTTTTTTTTTTTTTTTTGGCCTTTTTGAGACACGGTCTCCCTTTAGTCCCTGGTGGCCTGGAACTCACTATGTACACTAGGCTGGCCTTGAACTTACAGAGATCCACCTGCTTCTGCCTCCCAAGCACTGGGATTAAAGGTGTGCACCACCATGCCTGGACCAGAGAGAGCTTCTTTAAAAAACAAAAGTAATTACATGTTTGCTGGTCATGGTATTGCATGTCTTTAATTCTAATCACTTGGGAGACTGAGGCAAGAAACTGTGAGTTCCAGTTCAGCATAGATGACACAGTGACAGCCTGGATTTAATTTCGGGATAAGAGAAGATTTTACAAGCATCTTACCATCCCTAACTCCAGTTCTAGGGGATCTGATGCCCTCTTCTGACCTCTATGGGCACTGCATAACATGGGTGCATTTACATGCAGGCAATACACTCATAAACATAAAATAAAAATAATAAAAATTTTATTTTTTAAAGACGCTTTTAATTTTAATTTTTTTATTTATTTCTTTTTTATATGTATAAATGCACTGTCTTTATGCAGGTCTGTGCACCTGTGTCCTGCATTTCCGGGAGGTCAGAAGAAGTTGTCGGATTCCCATGGAACTGGAGTTAAAGATGGTTCTCAGCCGCCATATGGGTGCTGGGAATCGAACCCGGGTCCTCTGCAAGAGCAGTTGGCACTCTCAACCACTAGGCCATCTCTCCAGCCCATAAAATATTTTTAAAAACCTAAGAATGGATGAGCATGGTGGCTCATGCCTTTAATCCCAGCACCTGGGAGACAGAGGAAGGTAGATCTCTTTAAGTTCAAGGCCAGCCTGGTCTATATACCAAGTTCCAGGCCAGCTGGGGCGACAAGGAGATGTTGTCTCAAACCTAAGAATGAATAAGCTCTAGATCAACAAATTCCACTTCCTCACACTTATCTGAAGGGTAATCTGATAATTATATAAAAATAAGGAACTAGAATGATTACAACTTAACCTCAAATGGGGGGGGTTGGTTAAATAACAATGAGCATACCATGTTATTATGTGAAGTGGTCACATATACATGTACACACAATGAGCACAACACCATGTTATTTTGTGAAGTGTTCACATATACATGTACACACAATGTTTTTATCAAGAAGAAAGCTATGGATAATATGTATAATAGAACTGAAGTTTTCTAAGAAAAAAATGCAAACATAAATGTATGAGTGTGTAGTTACAGAAAATTCAAAAGAATATATATAAAAATATCCAAAATTGCCTGTATATACTAATATTACAAGTGACGTTTTTGACTGAGCTGTAATATATATGAATATACACACATGCACGAATAAAATCTGTGTAATAAAAATTAAAAATAGTGGAAAAGTTAAAAAAAACACATACATCTAATGTGTTCCTGGGAATTTAAAGCTTTTTTTTTTTTTTTTGGTCTTTTCGAGACAGGGTCTCCCTATAGCCCCAGCTGTCCTGGAACTCACTCTGTAGACCAGGCTGGCCTTGAACTCACAAAGATCCGCCTGCCTCTGCCTCCCGAGTGCTAGGATTAAAGACATGCGCCACCATGCCCGGCTGGGAACTTAAAACTTTTTAAGAAGGGATCATGGGACTGGAGAGATGGCCTAGCGGTTAAGAGCGCCGACCGCTCCTGCAGAGGACCCGGGTTCGATCCCCAGCACCCACATGGCGGCCAAGAACCGTCTGAAACTCCAATTCCAGGAGAACTCCATTTCCAGGGGAATGTGACACCCTCTTCTGACCTCCACGGCACGACACGGGTGCACAAACCTGCATGCAGACAGTACATTCATACACATAAAGAAATTAAAAAAAAAATTTTTTTTAAATAAAAAGAAGGGATCACAGTATGTAGCCCAGTTTAGCCTTGGACTCACTAGGTAGCCCAGGTTTGTCTTAAACTCATAATAATCCTGCCTTAGTTTTCTATGTACTGGGATCAAAGGCAGGTACACCATGTCTGGCTTTGCTGGAAATCTTTAAATGCTATTTTAAATTATATGCTTTAGTTTGTTTACTTTTTAAAAAAATGAATTAAAAAATTTAAATTTATTTTATACATACGAATGCTTTGGTTGCATGTATGCTTGCATGGAATGCCTGCAGAGGCTAGAAGAGGATGTCAGATCCCCTGGAACTAGAATTTTGGATGTTGTTAGCTATCACATGGATGTTAGGAATTGAAACCCCGTCCTCTGGAAGAGCATCCAGGGCTCTTAACCATCTCACCAGCTCCTTATTTACCTTTCTGTATGTATGTTAATATGTATGTCTAATAATTTACTAGGCAAACCAATGGTTGGGTTAACACCTTCTAGTCAAATGTTGACCATAGTTCAGTTCTAAATTTATGGAATAAAGCCCCAAGCTAAGTCAAACAGCTGCACAACTTAGTTAAAATTGATTATATCATTATTAATGGAGATCAATAACATAGAGACCAAGCATTAGTAAGGAAGAGAATCTTATCTAAGGATGCTGTTTGCATAATTAAAACACTACATGTGAGCAGCATTCAGATGTGGCTTGACTCAGAAGGTTCACATGAGCATATGCTGGTTCTTCAGTGTGCTAATGTGAGAAGGGGTAGGCCATTTAAGAGGTGGGGTGCTGGTTAGTGTTGTCAACTTGACACAAATTAGAGACACCTGGGAAGAGAGATCCTCAATCGAAGAATTGTCTCCATTGGACTAGCCTGTAGCCATGTCTGTGAAGCATTTTATTTTATTTTTTTGTTTTTGTTTTGTTTTGTTTTGAGACAGGGTCTCCCTGTAGCTCCAGCTGCCCTGGAACTCACTCTGTAGACCAGGCTGGCCTTGAACTCACAGAGATCTGCCTGCCTCTGCCTCTGCCTCTGCCTCCCAAGTGCTGGGATTAAAGGCGTGTACCACCAAGCCTGGTTTGTGAAGCATTTTCTTAATGACTAATTGAAACAGTAGGACCCAGTCCACTGTGGGCAGTGTTATCCCTAGGTAGGTGATCCTAGGCTATATATAAAAAAAAGTAGTTGCCGGGTGTGGTGGCGCATGCCTTTAATCCTAGCACTCGGGAGGCAGAGGCAGGCAGATCTTTGTGAGTTCAAGGCCAGCCTGGTCTACAGAGTGAGTTCCAGGAAAGCTGGGGCTACAGGGAGACCCTGTCTCAAAAAGACCAAAAAAAAAAAAAAAAAAGCCAGTAAGCAGCATTGCAGCATTCCTCCAGGATCTCTGCTTTAAATCCTGCCTTGGCTTCCCTTGATGATGTAAGATGAAATAAAACCTTTTCCTCCCAGGCCGGGTGTGGTGGTACACACCTTTGATCCTAGCACTTGGGAGGCAGAGGCAGGGGGATCTTTGTGAGTTCAAGGCCAGCCTGGTCTACAGAGTGAGTTCCAGGACAGCTGGGACTATAGGGAGACCCTGTCTCGAAAAGCCAAAAAAAAAAAAAAAACCTTTTCCTCCCTAAGTTGGTTTTGGTCAGTGTTTTATCACAGCAACAAGAAAGCTCAATAGGTGGGTATTAGTGCATGGTGATCTTGTGTGTGTGTGTGTGTGCGTGTGTGTGTGTGTGTGTGTGTGTGTGTGTGTGTGTGGTGTGTGTGTGTATACATATATAAATAGATATTATATTAATTCCAACTTAGGCTTTCTTTAAATAACAAAAGAAGTTATTAAAGTAGGCATTCGGTGGGTTTTTTTGTTTTTTTTTTTTTTTTGGTCTTTTCAAGATAGGGTCTCCCTGTAGCCCCAGCTGTCCTGGAACTCACTCTGTAGACCAGGCTGACCTTGAACTCACAAAGATCAGCCTGCCTCTGCCTCCCGAGTGCTAGGATTAAAGGTGTGCGCCACCATGCCTGGCTCAGTGTTATAAGACAAAGTATGCTTTCTGTTTTCGTTGTAAAAGTAATCCTTTATCATTTAAAATTTAGAAATATAGACAAATACATAACAGTATAACAATAATATGCTTTCTCATCCCTGGTGAGGCAGAGCATTAACACTCAAGGTAATTCTGAAAGTGACCCTGGATCCAGCTGGCGACCTGCATCAGCACTCTTCACGTTTCCATGCTTGCAGACATTTCCATGCTTGCAGACAGTGTTTTGCTTCTTGTTTTTTCTCCCCAAGCATTCCCTCACCCTCCTATTTAATTGCATAGTAAGTTCTCCTTCAGAGCTTTCTCTTGAATGCCACAGAGAAAGCAATACTGCCCCCAGCTGTGTCCCACAATGGCTCTGTACTGCTAACATTACATCTTTTGGAGATTTGGTCACAGTACCCTAACTGTGACAAACACTGGTGTTATTCATACAAACGTGCAGAAGGAGGGACTTTCAATGGGATTTCTTTACCTGTTTCCCCACCACAGAACTTGGAAACAAATAGAGTGGGTCATGAGCTGTAATGCAAACTCGGAGCCTGACAAGTCAATAAAGAGTTGGGCCTCTCCTTCCAGCCCACAGAGCCTCCAAGGTTAGAGGCAAACAGAGTTTGGATATGTTCTGCACAGGGGGTTTAATGATCCTCATTATTCTGCTATTGTGTGCAAACACTATGAAACCAGTAATCTAAATTATCAAAGTCCAAACAACTAGCTACTAACATGCTAGCAAAGTTCAAAAGTTCCTCACAATGGCTTACTTATGTTCCCCTAAAAGTGAACGGCCATTTTTAAATGGTGACTACATGGCTCCATGGAGAAAAACTAATGATCAAGTCCATGAATTTTATATAACCTTCTAAACGAAAATTATCTAATGGAGAAAAACTACTATGACAAAAAACATATGTTCTTTACACCATAACTCACTCACTTTTTTGTAAATTTTTACTAGATTTCAGAGATATCATCCACCTTTAGAAACACATTCCCACATATGTTAAACAAACTCCTCTCACACCAATTTGGGGGGGGGGATCACTGAGATTTTACAATGATATTGCTGTAAAATCTCACAGTTGGATGGTGACATGAATATCTTTATATCTACTCATCCTATTTTTTTAATTATTTATTTTTATGTGTATGAGTGATTTGCCTGCATGTGCAGCCATGAGTGCATGCCCACAGAAGCCAGAAGAGGGAGTCAGATTCCCCTGGTAATGCTGTTAAAATTGTTACCCACCATGTAGATGCTGGGAACTGAACCTGATTCTTCTGCAAGAACAGCCAGTGCTCTTAACTGTGGAGCCATCTCTCCTACTCCTATTCATCCTCTTTTTGCTTTTTTACTTATTAGAAGTCTCGGACATACCAAGCCTAAGTGTGGAAGCTGGTTTTCCAGTGTACAGATACTTGTAGGCAGAGTCAGCTAATATGAAACTAAATTTGATGACCAACATTAAAACATGAAACACTTCACACCTTCTCCTTGGCTCCCTTTGGGACCACTCATTCAGGGAAGCCAGCTGCTATATTGTGTAGCTGTGGAAGCTGCCTGAGAAAGGAGCCCACAAGGCTTTCTGCTCATAGCCTGTGTAAGTTTGAGGCAGATGCTTCAGTCTCATCGAGGTCTTTAGATGATGATGTCCTAGTCAGCAGCTTCCAAGACCTGTTCAACCCTGAAGAAGGCAGGAAGTTTGCTTTAAATGGCTAAGTTATGAGATCATTTGTTGTATGGGAATGGAAAACAAATACACCAAGTTTTCAGTTTCTCTAATTGAGGTATATAAGCAAATACTCTGAACTTGGGAGAAATTATGTTTTAGAGTCTCAGTACTTAATAATCATTTCCATATTTCACACTGATCAAATACCAGAAACAATTATGAGAATCAGTTTTATGTTGATTCTTCAAATCAATCATTATTCCTTATTCTTCTTGATCCTCACAGCTCAAATTTTAACAATTGTATAATTATAAGACAAAGATAAATGGATTTAATTCCTCCAGCTCATGGCTTGCCTCTTGAATATTTACATCATCTCATAAAATGGGTATTTTATCTTGTCATAGTCCAAGTACACATCAAGTAGCAAACATTTTATCTTTTAATGCAGGCATGACCTATTTGAAAAATGAAACAAACTGCATGAAGTAATTAGAGAAAAACATCGCCATTATAGAATCTTCATTTCCAAGGGAGGGGGGGCAAGTGACTGCATGTCTATTGTCAAATGTTCAAAATCTATAAAATACCCTAAAAGGGCATTAATACTCAGATAAGCAGTGAATACTGCACATTTCATCATACTTGCACTAAGGTATACTAAAGGTCAACTACCAAGTAAGTAAAGTATGGCTTCCCTGAATGTATCTCCTCACACATGTCCAACTTTAGAGTTAGGTAAATTATCTCCATATTCAGAAAAATTCCCTTTTTTGAGACAAGGTCTCACTATATGCCCCTGGCTGGCTTGGAACTTACTATGTACACCAGGCTGGCCTCAAACCCACAGAGATCCACCTGCCTGTGCCTCCAAAGTGCTGGAATTAAAGACAAACACCACTATGCCAGTCCTGGTAAAATTAAATTTGGTTTGTTTGTTTTCTGGGACAGGATCTATAGCCCTGCTTAGCCTGGAACTTGTCTGTAGATGATGCAAGCCTTGAACTCAGAGAGATCCGCCTGCCTCTACCTCCCCAGTGCTAAAACTAAAAGGATATACCACTACAACCTGCCTAAAAAATTAATTTTTAAAAATTGCTTTTGACTGGAAATGAAATAAATGAATGAGGCTCAAACTGTATCAATTACAATGAAACATATCATTTCAGGTGACTGTAAGAGGCCAGTATTTTGTTCACACATGCACAAAATTCAAAGGCAAACACTGAGTAGGGCAGAGTCCCACGAGTAGTTGGCTGGGTGGCCCCAGGGCTGAGATGACGCAAGCCACTGCCATTGCTTTTGCAAGGTAGTATTTATACTACCATTCCAACAGAGTATCATGGGAGCTTTCATAGGGTAAATGTTATTAATGTGAAACAATTAGGAAATGCTACTAATATTATTTAATCTAACACATCTGTTTTTAATTTTCCTCTTAAAAATTTTTAGGGAGCTAAAGTGATAGCCCAGTGGTTAAGAACCAGAATCTGGTTCCCAGCACCCATACTGGCTGGCTCACAACTGCCTGTAAGTGCAGCTCCAAGGAATCTGACACTGTTCTCTGCCCTCCGTGGGCACCTGGACCTACAAGCATATACCCTCACACAGACACACATCAAACATATGTAATTAAAAATAAATATTAATTAATTTTTGTGTGTGCATGAATGTAGGTCATGACACACATGTGGAGTATGGAGGTCAGAAAACAACTTGTGGGATTCAATTCTTTCTTCACACCATGTGGAACCCAGGGATCAAATTCCAGCTCATCAGGCTTGATGGCAAGCACTGGACCCTCTGAGCCATCTCACTGCTCCTATGTTTCCCCTTTGAATTTCCATTTTTCCAAATTTTATTTTCCTATAGAACTCCCCAAATTTTTCAATAAAAAACGCTTCCTGCCTAGATCAATCACCTTGTACTTCTAGATGTCTCTCTTCTAGTAGGTAACACTACCTTCTCCTGATGTCCCAGAGAATGGATAGCTGTGGTAAATGTCTCATTTTAAATCTATCTACTTTGACATTGTTTATGCATTTATATAAATAAAATAAAAATTTGTGATGTATCAACATTTGTTTGGAAACTCCGAGTCTCTTCATACTTGAAGCCAGGCTGGCTTCCAACTCATGAGCCTTCTGCCTCTGGACTACTAAGACTGCAGGCATGAACTACCATGCCTGGGTTGAGGGGCCTTTCCAAAACCCATATTCTCTGAAGTGAGGCTTCTAAAAGATTTGTGATTTCAAGCCGGGCATGGTGGTGCACACCTCCAATTCCAGCACTCTGGAGGCAGAGGCAAGTGGATCTCTGTGAGTTAAAGGCCAGACTGGTCTACATAGCAAGCTCCAAACCAGCTGGGACTACAGGGAGACCCTGTCTCAAAAATACCAAAAAAAAAAAAAAAAAAAAAAAAAAAAAAAAAAAAAAAAAAAAAAAAAAAAAAAAGGATGTGATTTTAGAAAGGCTTTCATTTCTTTTCG
Source organism: Rhizomys pruinosus (assembly GCA_009823505.1). Taxonomy (NCBI): domain Eukaryota; kingdom Metazoa; phylum Chordata; class Mammalia; order Rodentia; family Spalacidae; genus Rhizomys; species Rhizomys pruinosus. The sequence goes on from VZQC01004997.1 coordinate 2,324,055, forward strand.
GCTAATAAGAGGCATTAGAAAAAAAGCAAGCAAGGCAAATGAAAGTGAACACTTAATACGGGTAAGACCTCACCCTGAATGGTCCTAGACCTTGTAGTATAGGAGGTGGATAACTACTTAGTAAAAAATGATTTTCTAGTTGTAAGGCAAACTGAGCAACGTTAATGTTATATTCCTCATGATCTGAAAACAACTGTGCTCTTATATTTTGAATCCCTTTAACAGGTTCTAGAACTAAGCTACCATTTATTTTCAGAGTTAGGAATTTTTGGTATTTGGGTGCAGGGTATGCATGCATATTTTAAGGTAATATAAGATCAAAAGAATGAGGAAAAAACTAGTTTGTCATGACATTCTGTCTAACCACAGTATTTATTTTCTGGGAGTGCTTCTTAGTATTACACAAGGCTGCTTGAGTTTTTGTCCAAACCTTTTCTAAAATATTACACAGTATTTAAAAGTATCAGGCTGGTGTAACTTAGCCTTTCTGGATGTTTAACGACCATACTTAATGACCATACCAATCTGGCCCAGGGACTTAAGGGATAACTTTGTTCCTTGCCCTCAGAGGTCAACTAAGTCCCAGGGGACTATGCATGGGGACATCTCTTGAAATGTCCTGCAAATGTGAGTCACCAGTCTTCTTGTATAGGGAGGTCTTAGGAGATCCACTAATGGGACTTCAGCCAGTGTCCAGTCTATAAAGAGGAAAGTCTGCTCATGCTTCAAAAAGGGAAGCCTGGAGAGATAGCCTAGCGGTTAAGAGCACCGACTGCTCTTACAGAGGACCCAGGTTCGATCCCTAGCACCCACATGGTGGCTGAGAACCGTCTGTAACTCCAATTCCAGGAGAACTCCAGTTCCAGGGGAATCTGAGACCCTCTTCTGACCTCCGCGGCATTGCACGACACGGGTGCACAAACTTACATGCAGACAGTACATTCATACACATACAAAAATAAATAAAATTAAAAAACAAACAAACAAACAAACAAAAAAACAAAAAAGGGAATCCTGGTCTAGCAAGACCTGACTTTGTCCTCGAGTGGATGGAACTGGTAAATGAAAAGCCAAAAGGAGCCAGGGGCTCCCACCCACCCCAAACTTGAGTGACCCTTGAGGACCAGATCCTCAACTGACCTTGAGAAAACAAAGACCTTGGTTAATTTGGGCTGTGTGGTCTTAAACATACAAAAGGAAAGTATCACAATAAATAAATAAACAAACAAACAAACAAACAGTAAAGCCTGAGAAATTGTACTTCAGGTATAAAACTTGAGATCTTAAAGACATGAGACACAGCTTTTCAACCTTCCAGTATGGAATGAAGACTCATGTCTCTCCAAGAATCCTCCAAACCTTCAGTACCAGATGGGGACTGCTGAGACATCCAGCTTGTGGACTGAGCTACTACTGGGGTTTCAGCCTCTTCAGAGTATACACTGCCATTGTTGAACTACCCAGGGTGTATCACAGAGACCATTACAGACAAGACGGGGTGTTTACTGGACCTCATTAAGTGACCACGGGAAGGGAAAACACCAGCGTGGAATGCAAGGGCAGAACTGATGGTGGTTTGGGCTTGCCAAGGAGGAGCCTTCAAACATGACAGCTTTCAGCCTAATAAAGAAAAAAAAAAATCGTAAGCTGAGGATGCTAAAACCTATGATAAATGTGGCATGCATATATGCATATTTTGGAGTGATGCATATTGGAAGGAATAACAACAACAACAACAACAACAAGCCTGGGTCAAAGAACTGATTGAAACGGTGAACTTCTGCATCAAGAATTTTGAGCGAGACTGAGAAAAAGATGAAAAACATGTTTGGCAGAATGCATGAACTCTCGTGGGCTGGGGGGGCAGGGAGGGAGGAATGGGTCTAGATTTGATTTGAAATTTTGTATGAAATGGACAAAGCTTCAATAAAAATTGGCTTTGAATAAAAGATGACTTTATGTAAAAATATGAAAAAATTAAAAAAAAATAAGGTTGCAAATTATAATCATAACAGATACACTTTTACTTTTTCCTTAGAAAAATATCCTAAGTTATCTGAAAACATTAAAAGCAGTAAGATAGGAGCTGGAGAGATGGCTCAGCAGGTAAGAGCACCAACTGCTCTTGCAGAGGACCCGGCTTGATTCCCAGCACCCACATGGTGGCTAACGACCGTCTTTAAGCCAGGCGTGGTGGTGCATGCCTTTAATCCTAGCACTGAGGAGGCAGAGGGAGGCTGATCTCTGTGAGTTCAAGGCCAGCCTGATCACAGAGTGAGTGGCCAGCAGGGGCTGTAGGGAAACCCTGTCTCAAAAAAAAAGAAAAGACCCATCTCCCTAATGAACACAGATGCCAAAATTCTAAACAGGATAATGGCAAATCACATACAGACCCACATCAAGAAGATCATCCATCATGACCAAGTTGGACTCATACTAGAGATGCAGGGATGGTTCAACATATGAAAATCAATAAATATCATCAAACACATAAATGGAATGAAAGACAAAAGCCACACCATCATCTCAATTGATGTGGAAAAAAACGTTTGACAAAATCCAGCATCCCTTCATGCTTAAAGTCCTAGAGGGAATTGGGTTGGAGGGATCATTCCTCAATGTAATCAAAGCCATATACAGGAAACCCACAGCCAATATCATCTTAAATGGGGAAATGACAGAAATATTCCCTTTAAAGGTAGGAACTCGGCAAGGCTGCCCCTGTCACCACTCCTCTTCAATATAGTGCTTGAAATACTTGCTAGAGCAATAAGGCAAGAAAAGGAAATTAAAGGAGTACTAATTGGAAAAGAGGAAGTCAAGCTATCCCTATTTGCTGATGATATGATTGTTTACTTAAGGGATGCTAAAAACTCCACCAGAAAACTCCTAGAAATGATTAACACCTTCAGCAAAATGGCAGGATACAAAATTAGCCTAAAAAAAAAAAAATCAATGGCCTTTCTTTACACCAAGAACAAGCAACTGGAGAAAGAATCCAGAGACCTTCCCATTCACAATAGCCTCAAAAACAATAAAATACCTAGGAACAAACCTAACCAAAGACACCAAAGATCTCTACAAAAAAATTTTTTAAACTCTTAAAGAAAGAAATTGACATAGACATCAGAAGATGGAAAAACCTCCCATGTTCATGGATTGGGAAAATTAACATTTTAAAAATATCCATTGTACCCAAACTCTTGTATAGATTTAACACAATCCCAATCAAAATCCCCAAGAGTTTCTTCACAGGCTTGGAAAAAAAAAGTCCTTAAATTCATTTGGAAAAACAAAAGATCCCGAATAGCCAAAACAACCCTGACTGAAAAGAGTTACACAGGGAGGCTCTCTATACCAGACTTCAAACTATACTACAGGGCTATAGTAATAAAAACAGCCTGGTACTGGCACAAAAACAGACCTGTTGACCAATGGAACAAAACTGAAGATCCAAACCTGAGCACATACAATTTCAGCCACCTCATATTTGACAAGGGGGCCAAGAAGACACAATGGAGAAAAGACAGCATCTTCAGCAAGTGGTGTTGGCAAAACTAGATCACCAGTTGTAGAAGAATGAAATTAAACCCCTACCTCTCGCCCTGTACAAAAGTCAACTCCAGATGGATCAAAGACCTCAACGTGAAACCCCAAACTCTGAAGGCAATAGAAGAAAAAGTGGGCAGCAGACTACAAAACATAGGCATAGGAATTGGCTCTCTCCTTGGAGGAATAACCCATGGCTGATGCCACAAGCTTACATCCTCTACAGGTTAGGAGATGTTATAAGCCACAGTAAGACCCTGTCATATTTAACAGGAAAAAATGTAATTCATGGATTAACATATCATCCAAACATATGTGTCTATACCAAAGTAACCTACCATAACTATTAGTGCTGTTTAAATACCTATATATCTAATTGCTTGTGCTTCATTAGTAGGATCGAAAGGTTATTCCTGGACAAACTGTCAGCCCATGAAAGGAAACAGCCAGAATTGACCAGAGTCCAAGACAACAGCTCCAGAGAGAGTGGACTGTTTTGCTTCTCATCCACCTGTGCCCCTTTTCTAAGCCTAGGGAACAATCTGCGGAAGATGGGGCATGGTAGAATGTAAGGGCTACGATTGGGGTGAATGGTGAAAATACAGCAATGTAGTCTGGACACTCATTTGATCAACTTGATTGAACATACATACAACCCCTCACCCCCTGCTGGATGGTGGGGCTGTGGGGGTTTGGGCACAACGGCCTGCAAATTGGTTTCATATGAAGGATGCTTGTACTCATGGATTATCACTTATAGCTAAAAAATGAAAAAAAACTGAGAGAAAGATGCAGGACAGTTATGGCAGAATGCATGAGCTCTGGTGGGGTGGGGGGATAGAGTGGGGGACACGGGTCTAGATTTGATAATCTTGTACAAAATATCTATTAAAAAAAAGAAAAAAGAAAAAGAAGCAGAGCAAGCTCCAAGTTTACTTTATATGTCTCTTTTACTTTATTCTAAATTTATAAAATGTGAATGTCCTGGTATTTATTATAAGCCAAACAAATGAAACAATAAAAACAATAAAAACATTCTGCCTCACCTACTTGGCTTTGAATGGACAGAGAGGGGGAAAGGGCATGTCCACTTGTACCTGTAACCTGACTTATTCCTGTTCATCCTAGTTCAGAGCAAAGGGACCTGATCACATGACTTGCTGCCAGTGTTCCTGGGTTTAGCAAACTCACATGTCCATATACAGATTCATCAGTATTTTAGAATCAGGTCACAACATACATCAGAGCTATGCTCAAAACCAAGTTCATGTTCAACACTAGCAAGAACTGCTCTAATAATTAAAATACAAGTACATGAATATGTCCATCTCTATACTAAGGAGGTGGGGAGGTCTGCTGTACAACAGTATATATGATAATTCTACTACTAGGAGAAAGGATGGGATTTGTGGGGTGGGACTTTGCTTTTTTTTTTCTCTCCTTTTTTCCTTTTTGTTACATTTCTTTATTGTTAAAATTAGAAAGTTGCCAGGCATGGTGGCATAACCCTTTAATCCTAGCACCTGGGAAGCAGAGGCAGGTGGATCTTTGTGAGTTCCAGGACAGCTGGGGCTACAGGGAGACTGTATCTCGAAAAGACCAAAAAAAAAAAAGAGTTAGTTTTTTTCTCCATCTTTTAAAAAATGTTTTTAAAGGGGACTTTGCTTTCTTTTTTTTTAAATTTTATTTATTTTTTATGTGTATGAATGTACTGTTTGCATGTAGGTTTGTGCACCCGTGTCGTGCGATGCCGCAGAGGTCAGAAGAGGGCTTCGGACTCCCCTGGAACTGGAGTTAAAGACGGTTCTCAGCCGCCATGTGGGTGTTGAGGATCGAACCCAGGTCCTCTGTAAGAGTGGTCGGCGCTCTTAACAGCTAGGCCATCTCTCCAGCCTGGAATTTTGCTTTCTAAAGTTATACATGTCTTGTCTGCATGTATGCAAGTATATCATGTATGCGCAATGTCCAGGGAGACCAGAAGATCCTCTGGAAGTGGAGTTAGGGCTGGTTGTTGGCCATCATCTGGATGCTGGGAAATGAACCAGAGTCCCCTGCAAAAGCAGCCAGTGCTCTTAACTGCTGAACCATCTCTCTAGTCTATAAGTTATGCATTTTAAACAGTTATTTATTATCATCGTTATAGTAAGATAGCATTTCATATATTTTAGGATGGTCTCACATTCTATGTGGCCAAGGACAGCTTTGATCTTCTAATTTTCCTGCCTCCACTTTGCTAGGTCTAGGATTATAAGCACATCATACCATGCCTGTATTATTTGGTGCTGAGGATCAAACTCTGGGCTTTGTACATACCAAGCAAGGCCTCTATCAACTGAGCTACATCCCTAGCTTAATTTTTGTTTATTTTATTTATTTATTTATTTGTTTATTTATTTATTTATTTATTTATTTATTTATTTATTTATTTATTTATTTATTTATGGTGTGTGCATATGCATGTGTCACAACAATGTGTGTAAAGGTCAGAGGACAACTTGGAATGAAATGCTGACGTCTGGATGTCGGGTCTGTTTACACACATCAATTCACAGAATCTGTGGTTACCTGCGCAAGATCAAGCCAATCCAAATTCTCCCATGAATGAGGTGAGACACCTGGGGGCTCTCCCCTATCAGAGGAAGTACTGGCAGTTAATAACTGCTGAGGGAGAGAGTCATTCTCCTTTGGGGATGTGGCCCCTGGTAGGCTGCCCTTGCCCCAATGGATGGCCACACTCATGTGCATACAGGCAGCAGTAACTGGCAAAGAGATGGGGTGGAAGACACAGGGAAGAGTTGGAAGGAGTCAGTGGTGCAAAGATATGACCATTTATGTACATTAGATAAATGTATGGAACTCCCACAGAATGAAAAATATTATTTAAAAAGAAAGAAGTTATGACAGGTGTGGTGGTGCATGCCTTTAATCCCAGCACTCAGGAGGCTGGGGCAGGCTGATCTCTGTGAGTTCAAGGCCAGCCTGATCTACATAGCCAGCTCCAGGCCAGCTGGGACTAAAGGGAGATGGTGAGTTCAAGGCCAGCCTGATCTACACAGTGAGTTCCAGGCCAGCTGGGGCTACAAGGAGACCCTGTCTCGAAAAGACAAAAAANGTTTTCTTTTTATTGAAGAAATCAGGATAGCAAATGGTATACAGACCAAAGGTCATCACTCTAGACTGTTTAAGTGGAAACAATTTACCCATGATATTGATAGGAGGACCTGAAGCCTATCCCTACCTAATGGGAAAAAAATAGTACCAATGTACTGCATTTATAGCCACGTAGGGGTAATTGAAAGCGAGTATCTTCAAAAGAGCAAGCGCATGATATATAAGAGAAGAGAGACAAACGACACATTCATGAGTAGGCGTTTCCCGAGTCGAACACTGTAGTTGGCCTGAACGTGCTAGGCATAGGTGTGGAAAGCGTATTAAGGGACATATAGCGGATCACAAAGAAGAAGTATTAATAAATACTCATATTATAGGTTATTAAGAAATAAAATGTAATCGAACAAATAAATTACTAAAAATGCAATAGTATTTTGATCATACAACTTAAGATCCACTCTAAGTTCAAAAGCGTCTGTCTCGCTACGACAGCATTACTAGACCCTAATCTCTAGATATTAAGATTCATAACGTACTTCGTGGATCCTAGGACAAGGACGTAAGCACGAGGTTTAATAATAGTCATAAGCCCGCACTCAAAGGGATTAAACATTGCTAGAAGGAAGGAGAAAGCCTTTTCTTTTTGTGGACGAGCTATAATGGCATTTTAAGACTTGATGCTTTAATCACCACAAGTTATGATTGGCATGAAGGAAAGCCTTCTCTATTTTGTGAAGAAGTAAGCAAGTAGATAACTCACCTTCTTATACTGACCTACCCCCGTTGTTCCTCTATTTCAAAGAGACTTAATTATCAGTAGCTTCCATTGTAGATGTATCACTCAGGGCTGAGCATCTCAAAGAAACTTATTCCCACCCTAGCATAGCGTATTGGAGTCCTAAAGAAGTTTTAGGGGCTAAGCATCTCTGTATTTGGTTCTAGCTTTTGTAAAGAAAAGGCTTCTTTGTGAGTAGTGATGGATAGGACCTTTCTCTATACTGTAAGGGGAAGTTACCTCAATAACACCCAGCTGCAACATATTTTAAAATATTAAAGACACAATTACTCCTTACGTCTACACGACACATGGCAGAGAGGAAGGATCTTATTTTGGCTCACTAAGGTATCTATACCAAACTCCATTGGTAGTTCCGCAACTAGACTCTCTAATATTGCAATTTGCAGAATAACGATGATTTCATACATTCATTGTTTTTATTTGATGTAGTATTAAGTTTTAGTTATTTTTCCAATTAAAAATTTCAAGATTGTATGTGAGACAACACTAAGATAATGGAGTAAGATATAGTGGAGCATGCTTAGTGTTCATCTAATAGTATTATATATTTAGAGCATATGTGCTATAACAGAATAAGATAGCAGAAGATCTATGCATAGTGGGTGAGACAGGCAAACACCAGCACCAGGCATAATAATGGCATCACATCAGGTAAGTCAGTTGTGGCCTGGAAGTTGATTTATAAGTAGGAAAACATATACCTTTCACTGGCCCAGTCCAAGACAATTTATCACGATGGTCTGTTTAATTTATTATTGTGCTACATGACTATGTAAGATAACGATAACGTTATAAGAATAATGCTTTTTGGAGTGACAATTAATGATAATGTTTATTTGGTGGCCCACTAGGGATTTTACGAAAGAGCTGGAACTTAAGCTGTATGCCTATATCAGAATTCTGGGTAAGTCAACCTCTAATAGTGAGATGGGATCTTCCAAGAGAAAGACAGAGTCATCCTAGGTTCAAGTCACAACATAGTTAAAACGACAACTTAAATAGGAAAAATCTGCAGATTAAATATCGGGCTCCTCGTAAAACTTCTTCTCTCTAGAAACTCTCAAGAACATGTGAAGACCTGCGATATTGTGCAATTCAGACCGAGTGGTTGATCGACCCACAACGAGCTCACAAACACATAACATGGACCACAACTGCCTCGATAAGACTAGACCCATCCCAGGATCTGGCCTCTATCTGTAAATGTAAACACACTGTATGTCTTCTTTATCTGATTAGCCAAACTACACATCGAAGAAATACACGACGACATCTATCAATAGAGATCAATACACATCTTATACAGGCTCTAGTGCCTTAAGTTGACACAATACGATAATGTACAACATGGATACCAGCAATATGCCATTGGCCCTAGGTGTAAGTGAACACCAATGTACTGCATCGAGGCAATCATCGACGTAAGCTGAGGAGGACTGCCATTATAACAAACATCCTATTCAGGAGTCTTAAGGAAAACTGGCCATGCCTTCACTCCGTCTCTCACAGGATAGATCTGGGCACTCATGAGTTATTAGACGAGCTTACTGTTTAGGCCAAAGAACACATAGAGAATACAATATTAGCACCTGGCACACAAGTACCAACCACTATTATGACAAACTCACACTCTGTTATCCACATTGTGAGACATATCTTACTGTAAATATTTCTCCTCAGTCATCGCGAAAAGTCAGGGCTGCGCTTACTCTATGCATAACACCTTGCATTCTACATACCGGTACGAAGCACAAAAACACACTACATAACATATAGACTTCTATCTCATCCACTCTATAGCGCACAACAGGGAATCTTAATAAGATAACCTAACTGAGATAATACACCATTAGCAACTGCAATAGTTTAACTCCCAGCTCCAGGACTTTATGGAACACATACTTGTTATATTGAGCTCATTCCATGCAAAGAAACCAATTACTACTTTTTATAAAACACACACTATGATAAAAGAAATAAAATAATATACTTCCTAATTCAAATACCATGCTCTACATGTTGAATCTGACAATATTATTTCACACAACTGAGTACAACACATGACGCTCAGTCAACACACTAATCCAGCCAAACTATGCTGTAATCTTACACATGCTTCTTACATATCTGGCCTGCGTTCTCTGTTATTAATACTATACAACAATGCATACACCTTATCACACACACACACACATACACATCACACACACACAGAGCACAACATTGCCTAGTTATACTCCAGACTAGTTCGACCTCAATGCCTTCAGATGGGTTATTCATACAACGACTGCCTATGGTACACAGCCCCTACCACCACACGAGATACACTAACATAGCGAGAATACAGGCTATCCACACAATAAAACTTTTGTTCAACACTCATGGCACAACTAGCCTTATGTAATTCCACTCCAGGCTCGTGGTTCCAGATATTGCGATGCATTACTAAGAAACTTAGCAAGTATCTAATCTCTGACGATCTAATAAGTTAGTAGTCAAGCGCTCACAAGATGCCATAACAAAGTTCAATATATAAAGAAACTAACATGAAATGCACAGGAGCGTGGAGCGAAGCTATCAAATTTCAGCTAGCATCACAACATTTGATTGGCCTCTCTGCCAGCCTTGGAATAGCCTCGGCAGGTTTTCCAAATTCCTTCTCTCATTATCAGATCTCTGGGCCTGGTTCCTAACACAAAGACCTAGATAATATTAATCATCTAAGCCCTATATTGCTAATGGGTCCATCTCTACCACATGGAAATCAAACTGCCTGTATAACTTCCAGCATGCCGAGATCCTTCTGGCCACTCCTGAGCTCATACATACATGCACTCACCCCACCATTGCACACACACACCACACCACACACACTCTAGCACACCTCCACCTATAGACCCGGAGTGAATTCGGAGCGGATCCACAACTCCCTGATCAGAACCAGCTCGCAACGCATACTGCTCCTAGTATACACCCTTGCAATTACACAAGGAACATCACTAGGACAACGAGATTCTCAACTATGCACCTATCGACCTGTAACTCCAGCTCCAGATACTAAGTCACCCATCTGCATACTTGATCTATCATCAAACATCCGCCACGCCCATCTACACACCACGCACACACCAGATCAAGAGCGTGCGCGCTACACCTCACTAGCTACCCCATAGACTATCTCTGATCAGCATCTACGGTTGACCATACACCACATCACACCCACCAAGGTATAGCTCCTTTAACCGTCGTCTCCTCAAGATCTCTCGGGACTATTGCCTTTCCTAAACAGAGATTAGATAAACACTCACGTTACCATCTCAGACTCCACTGGCGTTCCTGAATACTGCACACATCTCACAGAAGACCTTTACCTGCTACGCTTAACGATTTCACAAACCTTGTTTGTAACACTCCAAGCTGCCAGATCTGGCCTCTGCTATCATATCTACAACACCCCTGCAATACCCTGTGAATTCCAACCACCTACGCAGCCAGAAGTTCTACACACACACACTAACACACCTCACACATCACACACACACCGAATTGCCACAAAAGAAATCGCCTCGGATATAAAATAATGTCATCCAGCTCCAGATTGGCCTCTTAGTGATAAGTTTCCCCACCAATCTGTATGACATCCACCACAAACAAAAGCAACCGAGCTAAACAAACCAAACATCAAATATAAGGCGAACCAATAGTTATTTACCGAAAATCAGCAGAGGCAAGAAGTTCTTAGTGGACAATAATAACTAACAGCCATTTCCGTATGTCCAAACAGACACACACATTATACAAACACACACCCAAGATCACCAACTAAACCCTGTATAGACAAGTCGTGTAACAATCGCAAACGACATAACCTATAGAATCTGGTCTCTGTAATAAACATGCAACTAGAACTATTACACGAGAGAGCATCGCACAAATATGTATACATCACAGATACCCCTATCGGCACTACAACACGCTATCAACGTTATTATGGCCTGTAACCTCCCAGCCCTCAAAGTATTAATTAGCCTCTTGTCACTTTATTATGTGGGAAAATATTGTAGTTAGTTCACCCTGAATGACAGCTTTTGGTCACCATTTCAATCAGAAATTCATTTAAACCTTTTACTTGGGCGACTGCCTTATGATGAACATCACACTCTCTACTTCTCTTATCTCTATTTGTCATTACATTTTTTTCTTTGTTTTTTTTTTTTTTTTTTTTTTTTTTTTTTTAATTTATTTTGTTTATCTTATTTTATGTGCCTATCATGTGTGTGGTGTAGTGTGATGTGTGTGTGTGTCGTATGTGTGTACACATGAACAATAGACGCCTACAAATAATTGCCTAGTCAATACTTTTACTCTCCTGTGGCTCAGGAGAATCCAAAACTTAGGACCTGGACATGCCATTGATATAGAGTAAGAGAAATTCTGGACACAAGAGTCACGAGTGTGTGACAATTCTTTGTATTCCGTGAGAAGTTTTGGGACAAAAACTGTAGCACAGGTCAATTCACTTAGGGGGTTGAGCTAAAGCTTATAGCGTGTATTAGACACTATCTTCAGTGTGATATTATTTTAGAGATTAGAGTGATTATGTTCTAAAGGTATTGGTTAATATAACAAGAGAGTTTACATATTCCAAGGGGGAGGGGTGATTATTGCTCATAGAGAAATAAGGACAGTGACTATATTTAAGATACAATTATAGGATAAATGAATAGTATTTGACAACCGTTCAACCCATCTATCTCCCTTACAATGTTTCGGAGGAGAGATGACTCTTAGAAGAAGACAAAGTCAGCTTTTGAAGCAAGGTTTCGTACAGTCTTTAATAGTCTTTTTCATGTCCCATTGAATTGATATCCACAAGAAAAGGGCTCGCTGGATTCCTTAAATCGGATCATCTGGTTTTTCTCTCTGTACTAGACATACTATTTATTCTATTTTTATATGTTTGAGAGTACCTGAGCAACCTGCATGGATGTAGGTGTACCTGATACAAATAGGTGTCTTTGGAGGACAGAAGAGGTTGTCAGTCACTTAGCTCTAAAGTTATAGAATAGATGGCTGTTAGCCAACCATCTGTGGTGTAGGAACCTCAAACTGTGGTTCTTTGCAAGAGAGCTAATGCTCTGAAAAACTCTGCCCTCCTCCTTTCAAAGCCGCCTAAGTCGAGTAACAGAGTTTCGTTCTTGATGGATGATTTTTCTTTTCAAATTTGTCCTTGGTTTTACTTATGCTTAAATTCTTATTTCTTTCACTAGATTGGTATTAATCAATAATAATCCTCAATTTAGTAAGATCATGTCTTGCTATACATGCCCTGTGAAACAAGTGTAAAGTTAGTTTAATGTTCTATACATACATCATAAATTGATACTTCTTCCCTGGTTGTGAGAGTTTAAATAGAGTAATTCAGGCCGTGTATATAGGTTAGATGCTTATTGCACAATTAGAATTACACAGCCTGGGTCCACGAGTAATGGAGTTGGTCAGGAGCACAATCTCTCCTCACCTCTAATTGTCAAATTCCCGGCAACTTTGAAGAGTTTAGAAGCAGGGGGGTGGATTTCTATGAGACCAAAGCCAGCCTGCTGTATAAACATAGAAATTTCTAGGCCAGCTGGGCTATGGGGAGTCCCTGTATCAAAAAAAAAAAAAAGATTTTTATATCACAGGTAGCCTAGTCACCCCTTACAGTCCACATTGAAGATACGAAGCGCAAATGTACTCATTTTGAAATTTGTATACATTTACACAACATAAGGAAATTTAATAAAAAAGATGATTTGCTGATTGCCAAAATTTAGTGTCTTTAACACTTTCTGAGAAAGTATTTGTAACTTTTTATTCTCTTAAAGATGTCATTTTTAACTACTAAATGAGCTAGATCTTTTCCAATAGATTAAAAGTGATAAATAAATCTATACTATGTAGGAAATTATTTATAATAATGAAGAAAGTATACATTTATATAATTGGCACTTAGCAAATGGGAGAATTGTCGTGCAGGAAAAATGCAAAAACCTGACACCCAATCATTACGTGAATCAAAGTGTACAAAAGGGGAACAATCTCTTTACAATTCCATGTCAATCATGGAATTGTAAATGGTAAAAGCTAAATTATCATGGGTGAAAGAAAATATTTTCGCTTATTTGCTACATTTTTTCTTAAGTTTTATATTTATTTATTTAGTTTATTTATTGTGTACTTAAATCTTATCAGTTTTTATTGAGTGGACTATTGTATTTTGTGCATTTCGTACATTTTTCCCAATTCAGTTTCAGGCTTATTTCCCTTTCCCTTCCCCGCGCCTCACCATCGGAGCTCCACAACCCCGGATCCCATGAAGTCAGGTGTTGCATTGTCGCCCATAACTGTCCTACGTTCATCTTCTTCTTTCATGTCTTTCTTTTTTTTATACATTTAAGACAATATCAAAGCTTGTATTGTAATCCATCGAGTACATGCAGCTCTTCATAAGCTCTGCTACATAAACCATCTGCAGGCTGTTGTGCCAAAACCCGGTACAGCTCCAACAGAGAGTCCCAGCGGGAAGGGTGACAGGTTGTTTGTGAAAAAATATTTTTCTAAGTAGCTAAAAAAAGTTGACGATCGTTCCCTATTCTGAGTGACTTACCTTTCTCTCCACGGCTCCTATTGTTGCAAGTGATGTTATAGCTAAAACGTATAGCACAGAAAGAAGATTCATCACACATGATAAGGTGGCGATAGATTTGAATGAGTTCTAAAAGTCATTAATCTAACGCAGGAAATGGGAGAAAAATTGCGGAATCTTTTGACTGAGGAAGCGCTAAAACAGATCTGAAACGAGGAAAGAGGTACATAAATGCTTTAAGAGCTATATAAGGTATGTAGACAACAAAAACTATGAAGAGGGAAATTATAGTCGAGCATGTGATCAAGATCCTAAGCTGCCTCGAGATGGGTAAATTTACATATTTAGTTACTCATTTTATGATTGTGATTATACCCTTGAAATTACATGTGCATAGGCTAAGTATGATACACAGCCATCATCATGACGACACACACTCAAGCTATTAATTCTTGACAAGTGTAGAAGAAAATGGCCTGAACAAAGCTAGCACACACACACACACACCACACACACAACTAATAACTTGGATGGATATAGCCATTCACAGAACTTCTACATAATAACCCAGCCTGACCACAATTAGAGTTAAGCTTATAAAACTAAGCAGTTACCACTTAAACCTGCCTAAATTTCCAATTGAAGCACCTATGAGATTCTATAGTGGTATACTTTTAAGTCCCTATGTCCATGGTAATTTCCCATAAAGCAGTAGAAAATAAAATGAACCTGAAATAATTTCCCTGGTAAACAACCATTTTAAGCTTTCACACTAGTTTAAAGCAGTGAAGATTAATCATATCTTATATTATCCCTTATAATCAACAGGAATGTAAGTCTTTTCCTTTTTGCTGGGTTCTTCTATTTCCATTTTTTATGCATTGCATTATTCTATTTTGATCGTTTGATAATTTTTCTTTTGTGATGGGGTCCTACTCTTTCTGTCACTCAGTTGTGTGTGTGTTTCCTCCCATCATAATCCTTCTATAATGTTTTATTTCCACAGGTTTATGGGATTGAAAGCATGTATTCTTCATTATGCTCATGTTTATTATTATTTATTTTATTTTTTAAAAAAAATTTTTTGTTTTTTTATTTTGTTTGTTTTTTTGTTTTTTATTTTTTTTTTTTTTTTTTTTAATATTTAAGAGAGAGAGGAGAGACGACACCCGTAAGCCCCAGCTGGCCTGGAAAACTCACCAGAAGATCTGCCTGCTTCTGCCCCGAGTGCTAGGATTAAAGGCATTCGCAACCACAACACCTGGCGTAAGACGATTCTTAGCCGCCATGGTGGGTGCTGGGAATCAAACCCTGGTCCTTCTGCAAGAGCAGCTCAGTGCTCTTAAACATGCTGAGAGACATACCGATCCAGCCCCATTTCTTAGGGACAGTCTGTTTAGAGAGAATTGTCAAGAAAGAAACATGATAAGATATGACCTGTAGTGTCTCTAAGTTTAAATATCTGATATTTATAAAACTAAAATTCTATTAAAGGACCCTCAAGGTAATTTCATGCACTGGTAAAGTATCAAAGAAAAGATATGTAAATTTATTAAATAAGCTTTGAGGATGAATACTGGTGGAGAAAGCATTCTTTCCCTCACCCTTTACAAATGCTCTAATGCTGGCCTCTCATAAGTGCTAAAAAAGGGGTCGTCTGCCTCCCCGCTCCTGTAGAGCTAGGATCTCATTATGTACCACGGCTAGACTAAAACTGGAACTCTTTCTTCTGCCTCTCATATGCTGTTCACCCACCTTTTGCTCTTCCGTTTTCAGTCTCCTGGACCAGACCTCCCAGCGGAGAGGCTCGGAAGAGAAGGGTCAGTCTTCTCTGCTCTCAGGGCAATCTTGCCTGTCTTTTGACTGGGTCATGAGGGAACTGGAGCCTGCCAGACAGCAGGGCGAGAGTTCTGAGTTCCCATTCAGAGTTTGTATTGGGACTTCCCTCCGTTTTCTAAGTACTGGGTTAGATTGGTTAGGCCTGCTTTACTGCTGATGGAATGTGTGATTCCCAGTGGCAGCTGAATTGACTTCCATCTTCAGGGAAGTCCTTTCTTTCTGCTTCTCCTTGGAGCAGGACTGAAGTACTGACACACTCCTTTTCATGTCGTCTAAGTGTGGGCTACAATTCGTAAGGTTTGCTTAAGCCTAGTGAGGGCTTTTTATTAGTTTTAGTTTCTCAATTACCTCCATATGCTGTGAAAATGAGAGCTCAGGCTTCTCTTATTAATCTTGAAAAACAAAGGGGGTTTTTTTAAAACCCTCCTAAACTCATAAACACATTAGATAACCTGTTATCCTCTGTATTCCAAGCTCTTGACAATGCAATATCATGGGGAGTGACACACAAGTAACCATTTAAAATATTTCTAAGGAAAATAAATACCTTTACATTTTAAAATGTAGCTAGTGATTGGCTGGTTAGCTCAGTTCCTATATGGGCCAATGCTAACAGTTCTCCAGGCTTCGTGGGTACACTCCTTTAATCTCCCAGCACTCTGAAGGGCAGAAGAGGCAGATAGATCTCTGTGAGGTAGAGACCCATACCTAGTCTAATGTATGTTAGCCAGTGCAAGGTAGGCACAATGCCTTATAATTCCTATACTCTCAGGAGGAGGCTGAGGTAGGTGGATTGCTGTAAGTTTAAGACTAGCCAGGCCATGTTGCAAGATCATCTCCGAATAAGTAATTAAACATTATTTTATTCAAGTAGTTCAGGAGCTGGAGAGATGGCTCGGTGTTTAAGGGCACTGGCTGTTTTTGGAGAGGACCTGGGTTCAATGTTCCCAGCTAACAACCATCTGTAACTCCAGTTACAGGAATCTGACACCCTCCACTCACCATGAGTAATCTCACTCACATACCTGGAGGGGAAATATTCATACACATAAAAAAAAAAAAAAAAAAAAAATAATAAAAATAAGTAAAAATAATAAAGTTTAGCCAAATTTAGCCCAAAGGTATCTACAGAGTAAAAATATATACTGGTATTTTAGTGATAAAGTACTTAATGCAAATAAGGTCTGTTTTTTTGGTTTTTTTTTTTTTTTTTTTTTTTGGTATTTTTGAGGCAGGGTCTCCCTTCTAGTCCAGCTGGCCTGGAGCTTGCTTTTAATACAAGCTGTGGCCTTGAACTCACGAGAATCCCCTTGCCTCGCCTCCACCAGTTCGCCCATCACCAAAATTAAGTTTTTAAATCCAATCACTGTCTATACTTCACTTACTATACTTAAAGTCTAAATAAATTTAGGACAACTTAATGAAAGTATATTATAGTAAAGAAACAAATAGAAGCCTGGTGTGGTGGCAATGCTTTTAGCCCAGCATTTTGGGAGACCAGAGGCAGATCTTCTGTGCATTCCAGACCAGCCAGGGCTGCCATAGTGAGACCAGTCTCCAAAAACAAACAAACAGAAAAAGAAAACAAACTTCCAAAAAAAAAAAAAACAGGTTAAAGAGATTTGGTTTTTATTTGCAATTTTAAGATGACCTTGTCTTCATACTACTGGCAAAGTGTTGCTAAGCGTTGCCTCTTACTTTAAGGCTAGCTAGCTGTGCGTCCCGCGACATCTCCTGGCTCGGTGAATGGTGGTATCACTGCCGTATCATACCGCTGGCTCATAGGTTTTTCTCAGGACGTTCTGCTCTAGCCCCTACCTGGAGGAAGACAGTATAACTAAACATCTTCGGATCTTTCAGACCATTTTATTGCTTTTCCAGACGAGGCTTGAAAGCTCATAGTCTTCCTATATTATTTTATTTCACTAGACGAATAGAATTATGGTGAATATCTAAAATAATTACCGTCTACCAGGCAGCAATTGTAGTTGTTTATAAACCACAAAAGATGCAGTGTATTTAGAGAAAAACTGGATACACTGAGTAAGAAGGTCAGCTTTAGGTTTGGGGAAATGCTTTTATGACCCAGTAAAACAAGTGGGAAAGTATAAATAAGAGATTTTAGCTTATTAAACAATTATCCAGCGTCTTCTTACATGGAGCACCATGTTAGAAGACTAAGGAAAATTTACTGGATTCCATTCTAATGCAATTAGAGCTAATTTTGTTCTTTAAATGAATAAAAGGTCAGCCAGTAAATCTAGCTTATCTACGAGATCCAGACATATTCCATAATTTGTTTTTTTTAATTTGTTGTAAAACAGATTAACTCTTACTTACGCTATATAAATAGCGCTCTTGAAGAATTGTCTCACTATGCCATAATCACTTAGGTTCTTAAATATTTACTAGAACCCCTTTAACTCGTTTATAGGAATAAGATGAATGGGTGAGCTAAAGCTATATGATACGTCTTCATGGCATAGCAGTGGAAGCTGAGAGAGTTGTGTCGTGCTCTGCCCATACTATTGTTATCGAGAGAGATTGCCTTGCACATACGCCATCGTACAAGTATTGTGGAGTAGAGAATACTATGGGAGACCGAAATCTGTGTTTGACTGAGTCACCGAGTTTATGTTATAGCTGTGTCTGGACGGGCCAGTGCAGGAAGATTATCAAGACAGGAACCACGATTAAAAAAGCTGACTCTGTGAGAACTTGCCCAAGAATTAATATATTATGTGGGTGCTTGAATTAACCTGTGACAGGCAGAGATAATTCATCTGTATCATAGTAACCTTTTGGATACATTCTGATTATAATTTCCCCAAGATCAACCTGCTCAGACTTTAGGTCTTTCAAAAAGAATATATACCTACTGGAGTCCTGAGAGGCCTAAGTGCTTCAATCAGAAAATTTAAATGCTTTCATTCTCTTTAATTCTCTTATTACAACGTTGTGGCCTTTTGCAAGAATGGATTTGGATTACATCGTCGAGTAACTCATTCCCTTCACCTTCTACGAGCCTTGGTAGCATACGAAGTGGGCCTCCAAGTCACCACAGCAGCTCTGTGTCAGATCCTGGCAGCCTTTTTCTTACCATTGTGGCGGTAGTCTCAGCACTGCCAGCTGACAAGCTGTGTTCCTCTGGCTGTGTGGATCTGTTCTTTGGACTCTGGAACTGCATGTCTTCCCTCCAGGCTCCAAGAAAAAGAACAGCCCTTCCCTATGTGTGTTGTTGTTTTTGTTGTTGTTTGTTTGGTGTTTGGTTTTTGTTTTTGTTTTGCGACAGGGGTACTTCTGTAGCCCCATCTGGCCATTGCTAACATTGCCTAATAATGTAACCAGGCTGGCTTGAACTCCACGAGAGATCCACAACTGGCCTCTACCTACCTGGCTGGGATAACATGAATCACTAAATGCCCAATGTCTTTCCGACCTCTTAGGATCACCTCTTCCTGTTTTCTTTCCCTCATTCCCTCCATCCGTCCAATAGTCATTCATACGGTACTTTGCAGTGGAGGGGTCCTTCCTTCCTGTTCTCTATCCCGCTTCTTTTTTCTCGTTACTTTCTCCTCCCACTGCCCAGATCTATCTCTTCACTCCCAGACCCTCATCCACCTTCCACTTCCTGGGCTTCTAGGTTTTTGCAACCCCTGCAACCTCCATACATTCTGGTTCCTGGCCAAGAAACAACTTGTACTTTTTTTAAAAAAAAAAAAAAAAAAAAAAAGTTACAGTTGTTTCTTGGGCAGAAACCAGAATGTATGGGGTTGAAGTGCAAAAACTAGAAGCCAGAAGTGAAGGTGAGAGGGCTGGGTGAGAAGACGAGGCTGGAGGAGAAAGTGAGAGAAAAAGAAGGGGGAGAAGACAGGAAGGAAGACCCTCCTGCCAAGGTGGGACGGGAGGGAATGAGGAAAGACACAGGAAGAGGGTGGATCCTAAGAGTCAGGAAAGACATGGGCATAGTGATCATGTCTAATCCCAGCCAGGTGGTAGAGGCCAGGTGGATCTCTGTGAGTTCAAGGCCAGCCTGGTTTACATATAGCAAGTTACATGCCAGATGGGGCTACAGAAGACCCTGTCGCAAACAAAAACAAAAACAAACACAAACAAACAACAACAACAACAACACACATGAGGAAGGGCTGTTCTTTTTCTTGGAGCCTGGAGGGAAGACATGCAGTTCCAGAGTCCAAAGAACAGATCCACACAGCCAGAGGAACACAGCTTGTCAGCTGGCAGTGCTGAGACTACCGCCACAATGGTAAGAAAAAGGCTGCCAGGATCTGACACAGAGCTGCTGTGGTGACTTGGAGGCCCACTTCGTATGCTACCAAGGTGTAGGAAAGGTGAAGGAATGAGTTACTCGATGTATCCAAAATCCTTCTGCAAAGGCCCACAACGTGATAAGAGATAAAGAATGAAAAGCATTTAAATTTTCTGATTGAAGCACTTAGGCCTCTCAGGACTCCAGTAGGTATATATTCTTTTTGAAAGACCTAAAGTCTGAGCAGGTTGATCTTGGGGAAATTATAATCAGAATGTATCCAAAAGGTTACTATGATACAGATGAATTATCTCTGCCTGTCACAGGTTAAAGAACATTTAAATTCTGCAAGTTCACATCAGCTTTTTTTTTTAAGATAACAAATCTTAAGTACCTTCCTATATTCACTCAATTAGTGATCTCAGGCCTTGATAACAATGCAGAGAGAAACTTTCCAACTATCATTCAAATCATATCTAAAAAAGTGGTCATAAATATTTTAAAACCTAAGTGAACTAATAAGACCTAGACCCATTAAGGATAAGATCTTTTACAACAAATTAAATAAAACAATTTATTGAAGTCTGGACTCTAGATAAGCTAGATTTACTGGCTGACCTTTTATTCATTTAAAGAACAAAATTAGCTCTAATTGCATTAGAATGGAATCCAGTAAATTTTCCTTAGTCTTCTAATGTGGCATCCATGTAAGAACAGCTGTAATTGTTTATAAGCAAGATGGAAATGCTTTGATTATACTCTTCCCACTTGTTTTACTGGGTCATAAAAGCATTTCCCCAAACCTAAAGCTGCTTCTTCTGACAGTATCCCAGTTTTTCTCTTAAATACACTGCATCTTTGGTGTTTATAAACAAACTACAATGCTCCTGGTAATTATTTTAGATATCACCATAATTCTATGTCAGTGAAAATAAATAATATAAGGAAGACTAGAGCTTTCAGTCTGGAAAAAGCAGAAAATGGCTGAAGATCTGAAGATGTTTAGTTAACTGTTTCCTCTAGGAGGGGCTAAGAACTGTCCCTGAGAAAACCATGAGCCAGGGGGGCAGTGATCACACCATTCACAGCCAGGAGATGTAGTAGTAGCAACGCTTAGCAACATTTGCCAGTATGAAGACAAGGTCATCTTAAAATTGCAAATAAAAACCAAATTGCATTTACTTTTTTTTTTTTGGAGTTTGTTTCTTTCTTTTCTGTTTTGTTTGTTTTTTGAGACTGGGTCTCACTATGCAGCCCTGGCTGGTCTGGAATGCACAGAGATCTTGCCTCTGTCTCCCAAATGCTGGGACTAAAAGCATTCGCCACCACACCAGGCTTCTATTTGTTTCTTTACTATAATATACTTTCATTAAGTTGTCCTAAATTTATTTAGACTTTAAGTATAGTAAGTGAAGTATAGACAGTGGGATTAAAAACTATTTGTTGCTGGGCGTGGTGGAGGCAGAGGCAAGGGGATCTCTGTGAGTTCAAGGCCAGCCTTGTATACAAAGCAAGCTCCAGGCCAGCTGGGACTAAAGGGAGACCCTGCCTCAAAAAGACCAAAAAAAAAAAAAAAAAAAAAAACCAAAAAAACAGACCTTATTTGCTATTAAGTACTTTATCACTAAAATACCAGTATATATTTTTACTCTGTAGATACCTTTGGGCTAAATTTGGCTAAACTTTATTATTTTACTCTATTTTTATTTTACATGTATGATGTATTGCTTGCATGTGTGTAAGTGCACCCATATCATGCAATACCTACAGATATCAGAAGAGGGTGTCAGATTCCCTGGAACTGGAGTTACAGATGGTTGTTAGCTGGGAATTGAACCCAGGTCCTCTGCAAGAGGCTTAAATGCTGAACCATCTCTCCAGCTCCTGAACTACTTGAATAAAATAATGTTTAATTACTTATTCGGAGATGATCTTGCAACATGGCCTGGCTAGTCTTAAACTTACAGCAATCCACCTACCTCAGCCTCCTGAGAGATAGGATTATAGGCATGTGCTACCTTGCACTGGCTACATACATAGACTAGGCTGGTCTCTACCTCACAGAGATCTATCTGCCTGCTTCTGCCCTCAGAGTGCTGGGATTAAAGGTGTACACCACGAAGCCTGGAGAACTGTTAGCATTGGCCCATATAGGAACTGAGCTAACCAGCCAATCACTAGCTACATTTTAAAATGTAAAGGTATTTATTTTCCTTAGAAATATTTTAAATGGTTATTTTGGTCACTCCCCATGATATTGCTATTGTCAAGAGCTTGGAAATACAGAGATAACAGGTATCTAGATGTGGTTTATGTTTTAGAAGGTTAAACCTTTTGTTTTTCAAGATTAATAAGAGAAGCCTGAGCTCTCATTTTCACAGCATATGGAGGTAATTGAGAAACTAAAACTAATAAAAAGCCCTCACTAGGCTTAAGCAAACCTTACGAATTGTAGCCCACACTTAGACGACATGAAAAGGAGTGTGTCAGTACTTCAGTCCTGCTCCAAGGAGAAGCAGAAAGAAAGGACTTCCCTGAAGATGGAAGTCAATTCAGCTGCCACTGGGAATCACACATTCCATCAGCAGTAAAGCAGGCCTAACCAATCTAACCCAGTACTTAGAAAACGGAGGGAAGTCCCAATACAAACTCTGAATGGGAACTCAGAACTCTCGCCCTGCTGTCTGGCAGGCTCCAGTTCCCTCATGACCCAGTCAAAAGACAGGCAAGATTGCCCTGAGAGCAGAGAAGACTGACCCTTCTCTTCCGAGCCTCTCCGCTGGGAGGTCTGGTCCAGGAGACTGAAAACGGAAGAGCAAAAGGTGGGTGAACAGCATATGAGAGGCAGAAGAAAGAGTTCCAGTTTTAGTCTAGCCTGGGCTACATAATGAGATCCTAGCTCTACAGGAGCGGGGAGGCAGACGACCCCTTTTTTAGCACTTATGAGAGGCCAGCATTAGAGCATTTGTAAAGGGTGAGGGAAAGAATGCTTTCTCCACCAGTATTCATCCTCAAAGCTTTATATAAATTTACATTATATTTTTCTTTATACTTTACCAGTGCATGAAATTACCTTGAGGGTCCTTTAATAGAATTTTAGTTTTATAAATATCAGATATTTAAACTTAGAGACACTACAGGTCATATCTTATCATGTTTCTTTCTTGACAATTCTCTCTAAACAGACTGTCCCTAAGAAATGGGGCTGGAGAGATGGCTCAGCAGTTAAGAGCACTGACTGCTCTTGCAGAGGACCAGGGTTTGATTCCCAGCACCCACATGGCGGCTAAGAATCGTCTTAGGCCAGGTGTGGTGGCGAATGCCTTTAATCCCAGCACTCGGGAGGCAGAAGCAGGCAGATCTCTGTGAGTTCCAGGCCAGCTGGGACTACGGGTGTCGTCTCTCTCTCTCTCTCTAAAAAAAAAAAAAAAAAAGGAAATCCTATCATATTACTTAGCTCTGTTAGCCATTTCTTCTACACTTGTTCAAAATAAAGTAGCTCAGCAAACAGTAAGGTCAAAATGGCAAACCACAGGGCAGCTATGCTGCCCCTTGGCACATCTTAGCATGGTTAATGCACTCTTTCGTGCTTGTCTGTGGGGAATGTCAGGATCCTCAATAGCAGAGCTCTGGACAGCTGTTTTTGGGCAAGTGGCAACCTTGACTTGACTGTGAGCCAGGCTTCAATACTGCCGAGGACCTGAATGTGCTGCTTCTCCATTCCCACTGACAGGTGTGGTACTTTTGTTTCCAGGGTGAGTACTTTTGTCTCATCTTCAATGTGGACTGTAGGGAGCTCTGGGTACCCATTACTAGGAGACATGTCTGATAACTCTGAGGTCTTTGGAAAGCCCTCCTGAATTTTAACACTACCAGGAAGAGGTACTGACTCTTCACAGGGCCTGTTAGAAGACAGTTTCAGAGGATATAAAACCAAAGAAAAACAAATGACTGCTGTCTTGCTGCAAGGAGTAACAGAGAACAGAGGAACCGATGGAACCACAAAGCACTTTTCTGGATCAAGGGCAGAAGACTTAAGACTTAGAAACTAAATATTGCTTTAAAGCTCTTCCGACAAGAGGGTATAATTTGAACCTTGTAAAGCTTTCTTTTCCTATAATTTCAAAAGACTGTCCTTCAGCAATAATCACCCCTCCCCCTTGGAATATGTAAACTCTCTTGTTTTCAAATCCCAGCTTGCTCATTAATTTCACCTGAAAAGAGTATTAGCTCACCCCCAAGTGTGTACATTTATATGACTCCTCACCACTGTCCATCACTACAGTCATGGAGCAGGCCATGGACCTGCCACCATAAAAGATGACTGGAATTTGAATTCACTCAGTTTTCATGTGTCATAAAATACAATTAATTTTTTTTAATTTTTGCAAAATGTGTGTGTGTGTGTGTGTGTGTATGCAGGTGTATACAGAGGCCATATCTGGAGCTGGAGTTACAGGCAGTTGTGATCTGTGTGTGTGTATATGTGTGCGTGTGTGTATGCAGGTGTATACAGAGACCAGATCTGGAGCTGGAGTTACAGGTAGTTGTGATCTGTGTGTGTGTATATGTGTGTGTGTGTGTATGCAGGTAGTATACAGAGGCCATATCTGGAGCTGGAGTTATAGGCAGTTGTGATCGGTGTGTGTGTGTGTGTGTGTGTGTGTGTGTGTGTAGGTGTATGCAGGTGTATACAGAGGCCAGATCTGGAGCTGGAGTTACAAGCAGTTGTGATCTGTGTGTGTGTGTGTGTGTGTGTGTGTGTGTATGCAGGTGTATATCTGGAGCTGGAATTACAGGCAGTTGTGATCTGTGTGTGTGTGTGTGTGTGTGTGTGTGTGTATGCAGGTGTATATCTGGAGCTGGAGTTACAGGCAGTTGTGATCTGTGTCTGTGTGTGTGTGTATGCAGGTGTATACAGAGGCCATATCTGGAGCTGGAGTTACAGGCAGTTGTGATCCGTGTGTGTGTGTGTGTGTGTGTGTGTGTGTGTGTGTGTGTGCAGGTGTATGCAGGTGTATACAGAGGCCAGATCTGGAGCTGGAGTTACAGGCAGTTGTGATCTGTGTGTGTGTGTGTGTGTGTGCGCGCGCGCGCGCGCGCGCAGGTGTATGCAGAGGCCAGATCTGGAGCTGGAATTACAGGCAGTTGTGATGTGTGTGTGTGTGTGTGTGTGTGTGTGTGTGTAGGTGTATGCAGGTGTATACAGAGGCCAGATCTGGAGCTGGAGTTACAGGCAGTTGTGATGTGTGTGTGTGTGTGTATGTGTGTGTGTGTGTGTAGGTGTATGCAGGTGTATGCAGAGGCCAGATCTGGAGCTGGAATTACAGGCAGTTGTGATGTGTGTGTGTGTGTGTGTGTGTGTGTGTGTGTAAACAGGTGCATACAGAGGCCAGATCTGGAGCTGGAGTTACAGGCAGTTGTGATCTGTGTGTGTGTCTGTGTGTGTGTGTAAACAGGTGCATACAGAGGCCAGATCTGGAGCTGGAGTTACAGGCAGTTGTGATCTGTGTGTGTGTGTGTGTGTGTGTGCGTGTAAACAGGTGCATACAGAGGCCAGATCTGGAGCTGGAGTTACAGGCAGTTGTGATCTGTGTGTGTGTGTCTGTGTGTGTGCGTGTAAACAGGTGCATACAGAGGCCAGATCTGGAGCTGGAGTTACAGGCAGTTGTGATCTGTGTGTGTGTGTGTGCGTGTAAACAGGTGCATACAGAGGCCAGATCTGGAGCTGAGTTACAGGCAGTTGTGATCTGCAGATGTGGTTGTGGGGAACCAGATGCTGGTTCTTTGGAAGAACAGCAAGAGCTCTTAACCACTCTAGGCCCATAATATTCTTTAATGCAAAAACAATTCTTAAGTTTCGAAGCATACAAAAACAGACAGTAGGTTGGATGTGGCCAGTGAAGTATAGTTTCCTAAACCACAGTTTAGGGTGCCCCAATCTTTACTTAATTCTGTTTACATGCTAATCTATGCTACTTGAGCATCTCCTTTCTTCCTATTTATTATGTATATGAATGTACTGTCTGCATGTAGGTCTGTGCACCCATGTGGTGCAATGCCGCGGAGGTTAGAAGAGGGTGTTGGATTCCCCTGGAACTGGAGGTAAAGACAGTTTTCAGCCTCCATGTGGGTAATAAAACATGGAGGTTATTTCCCTCCCTCCCTTCCTTCCTTCCTTCCTTCCTTCCTTCCTTCCTTCCTTCCTTCCTTCCTTCCTTTCTTCCTCCCTCCTTCCTTCTCTCTCTCTCTTTCTCTCTTTCTTTCTTCCTTCCTTTTTCTTTCTTTCTTTCTTTCTTTCTTTCTTTCTTTCTTTCTCTCTCTCTCTCTCTCTCTCTCTCTCTCTCTCTCTCTCTCTTTCCTTTCTTTCTTTCTTTCTTTCTTTCTTTCTTTCTTTCTTTCTTTCTTTCTTTCCTCTCTCCTTCCTTCCTTCCTTCCTTTCTTCCTCCCTCCTTCCTTCTCTCTCTCTCTTTCTCTCTTTCTTTCTTCCTTCCTTTTTCTTTCTTTCTTTCTTTCTTTCTTTCTTTCTTTCTTTCTTTCTCTCTCTCTCTCTCTCTCTCTTTCTTTTTTCTTTCTTTCTTTCTTTCTTTCTTTCTTTCTTTCTTTCTTTCTTTCTTTCTTTCTTTCTTTCTTTCTTAACCCTGTAGTCCCAGCTGTTCTGGAACTCACTCTGTAGACCAGGCTGGCCTTGAACTCACAGAGAGCCACCTGCCTCTGCCTCCTGAGTGCTGCTGGGATTAAAGGCATGCGCCACCACGCCCGGCAGATTGTATTTTTTACAACACTACTTCTAAGGGCAATTTGTCTAGAATCTCTAGTTATTCTAATTCCCCTCTAGCTGTACATTTTGTTCCAGAGTAATGGGATCTAGCTTGCACATCTTCCAGTCTCTTAGGGCGATGAGAGATTTAAGAAAGGTGAAAGCAAAATCAGCCAACAGAATTACCAAAAGATGCTTAAGATCAAAGGATCTTTTAAAAATTTAGTTCTCTAAAGGGAGTAAGCCAAATTTCTGTGTGAGAGTGAAGACTGAGTGCTGATGAGCTACAGAGAAAACAGGAATTAAACATGAACTGGGCAAAGTACCTTTTGAATGATGAATAAGCACATTTTCCCCTAGAGAAATGAGGCAGTATACAGACTTTCCAAGGGGATGGTGTGAACATTACTCTGCTGGGACTGCTTGAAAGATTAGGACATTAACCAGGCACGCCTTTGATCCTAGCACTTGGGAGGCAGAGGCAGGCGGATCTCTATGAGTTCAAGGCCCACCTGGTCTACACAGTGAGCTCCAGGCCAGTTGGGACTAAAGGGAGCCCCTGTCTCAAAAAGACAAAAAAAAAAAAAAGATTAGGACATTATTCAAACTTTGTTTTTCTTGATGGGAGTAGATATCGAACCTAGAGCATTGTGTATGCTAAGCAGGTGCACTACTACTGAGATACACCCTTAGTCCAATTTAGACTTCTGTAAGATCAAAGGCAATATGCACAGTAGGTTTAAAAGGAGAATTCAACAGGGTATGGGGGTGCACGCCTTTAATCCCAGCAGAGGCAGGCAGATCTCTGTGCGTTCAAGGACAGCCTGCTCTTCAGAGCAAGTTCCAGGCCAGCTGGGGCTACAAAGGAGACCCTGACACAAAAAGACCAAAAAAAAAAAAAAGAGAGAGAAGGCTAGAGATATTGCTCACAGGAAGTGTCTACTATGCATGAGGCCATAGAATCAATCCTTAGGATTTTTTTTTAACTCTGCTAATTATTACACATATTGTTATCATGTTGATTGATGGTTATCATCTGATTAATGAACACATAATTAAAGAACATTCTTTTTTATAATTGTTTTATTGATGTTTTGTGTATTTCAGACATCATTTCTCAGTTTGGTTTAGACATATTCCCCTTTCCCTTCCCCCCGCCCCACCCCAGATCATGCACTCCACCATAACTGTCCTGCATCTTTCTCTCAGTCTTTTTTTTATGTTTAGGAATTCACATTTNAGTTGAATTCATTTTTTAAAAATAAGATTTTCTGTTTGTCAGCAGTGCGACCACCTGCTATTTAAGTCTCTACTGGCACAACTAAGGACACTCTGGAAATGAGCCAGCTAACTTAGGTAAGAAAAACACAAACCATTCAGATATTCAGATTCTGTCCTTTAACTCTTACAGGAGTGCACTCTCTTGAAAGACTATGTTTGCTTCTGTATTATCCCTCAGCATAATCCTGCTGGACTTCATTGAAGTGCATTTACAATTGACAGAGGCAGTGCATAAAATACACAACTTTCATACGAAATAAAACTACTGAGAGAAAAAACAAAAACAATTTTTAAAAATTATATACCTGGTCAAAAGCCCATGGCTGGGGAGAGCATAGGCCCTGGGGTGTGGGGAGATCTACAGCTGTCGTTTTACTAAATGGATATGTTTATAACCATAGATTAGTGCTGCTCAACCTTGGACAGACAAGCTGCTTTTCTTACAGACTCATAATTGGTCAACGTGCTGAGAATAAATGTTGAGTAGCCCCAATGCGACATCTGTGCCAACCTTGCCCCCATGGCTTAGGGAGCGTCATGGAAGAGGGGTTGGGAAGAATGAAAGTTTTGAGCATCGTCTTCTGGACATGATAAGGCTTTATACTCAGGAGCTCACAGCAGCTATGGTTACCTGCACAACACCATGACAAAAACGGTTCAGTATAGATGGGGGAGGGACTTATGAGGTTCCACCCCTACCTAGTCAAGGAGTTCTTGGCATCTGATGGCTGTGGAGGAAGAGTGAGTCATTTTTCTTTGGGGGTGTGGCCACCGGTGGCCTGCCATGCTCCTGTGGATGGCCCTATACCCATATGCATACCATACGGGCAGCACTAAGAGGACTCAGTGGTTTATAAAACAAATGAAAAGAAAGCTGGGTGTGATGTCACACACCTTTAATCCCAGTAATCAGGAAGCAGAGGCAAGCCAATCTCTGTGAGATCAAGGCCAGCTGGGGCTACAGGGAGACCTTGTCTCAAAAAGGAAAAGATGTGAAGATGGGAGGGGGAAGTACGGGATCTGTGGGGGAGTGGGAGGAGAAACGGGTTAAACATGATCAGGTTACACTGCATACATGTATGAAACTGTCAAAGAAAAAAAGAAACAAAAATTTCAATTAAAGCAAATTTTCTAGGTTTCATTTTGATTTTATTTCTTGAGATAGGGTTTTGCTATGTAGCCCAGGGTGGCCTCCTCCTTCATCCCCTGGGTGCTAGGATTATAGATATGCATCACCATCCCAGTAAGTATTCTGATATTTCCTTACTAAATAAATTTTTACATCCTAGTCTCACTTTTATGCTGAACTTAGTAGAAACATGATGCTTTCCATTTTCTGTATAGTATTTAACTTCCTGTAGCACAAACTGCTCCACTTTCATGCTTACTGAGAAAAAATTAAACCTGTACTTTTGGTGCTGGAGAGATGGCTCAGCAGTTAAGAGCACCAACTGCTCTTGCAGAGGACCGGGGTTCGATTCCCAGCACCCACATGGTGGCTAAGAACCATCTTTAACTCCAGTTCCAGGGGAATCTGACATCCTCTTCTGATCTCCACAGCATTGCACGACACAGGTGCACCAACCTACATGCAGACAGTACACATAATAGCACTTGGGAGGCAGAGGCAGAGGCAGGCGGATCTTTGTGATTTCAAGGCCAGCCTGGTCTACAGAGTGAGTTCCAGGACAGCTGGGGCTACAGGGAGGACCTGTCTCAAAAAGACAAAAAAAA